>JAUMJL010002765.1:0-44029 GCA_033558185.1 Dromococcyx pavoninus
AGTTCCCATTTCTTGGGATACTCAATGCATTTTTTGGTTCCGTCAGCCCTTTTTTTGGGTTCCTCAGCCCATTTCTAGATTCTCTGAATCCATTTTTGGGTTTCCTCAGAGCCATTTTTGGGTCACTAAATCCATTTTTGAGTTCCTCAGCCCATTTTTGGGTTCATCAGCCCATTTTTGAGTTCCTCAATCCATTTTTGGGTTCCTCAATCCATTTTTTTGGTTTCTCAGCCTATTTTTGGGTTCCTCAATCCATTCTTCGGTTCCTCTATACATTTTTGGGTTCCTCAATCCATTTTTGGGTTCCTCAGCCCATTTATCAGTTCCTAAATCTATTTTTGGATTTCTCAATCCGTTTTTGGATTCTTCAATCCATTTTTTATTTCCTCAGCCCATTTTTGGTCGTTCGGACCATAATTGGCTTCTTCAATCGATTATTGGGTTCCCCAATCCATTTTTGGGTTCCTCAGCCCATTTTTGGTGCCATCAATCCATTTTTTGGTCCCTCGGCCCATTTTTGGGACCCTCCGCCAATTTCCCGGTTCCTCAGCCCATTTCTGGGTTCCTCAATCCATTTTTTATTTCCTCAACCCATTTTTTATTTCCTGAACCCGTTTTTGGTCCCTGCGCACATTTTTGGGTTCCTCGGCCCATTTCTGGGGTTTTCAATCCATTTTTGATTTGCACAGCCCATTTTTGCATCCTTAAATCTGTTTTGGGGTTCATCAATCCATTTTTGGATTCCTCAATCCATTTTTGGGTCCCTTGGCCATTTGTTTGTTTCCCTCTACCATTTTCTACTTCCTCAAGAGATTCTTGTGTTCTTCAATCCATTTTTGGTGTCATCAACCTATTTTTGGCTTCCTCAATCGATTTTTGATTTCCTCAATCCATTCTTGGGTTCCTGAATCCCTTTTTTGTTCACTCCGCCCATTTTTGGGTCCCTCTTCCCATTTTTAGGTTCCTCCATCCATTTCTGGGTACCTCAATCCATTTCTGGTTCCGTCTGCCCATTTTTCGGTCCCTCCACCCATTTTTGGGTTCCTCAGCCCATTTTTTGCTTCCTCAATCCATTTTTGGGTCCCATGGCCCCTTTTTGAGTACCTCAGCCCATTTTTTAGTTCCTCAGCCAATATTTGGGTTCCTCAATCCATTTTTGGGTTCCTCAATCCATTTTTGGGTTCAATACCCCATTTTTCAGGTCCTCAATCCATTTTTGTGTTCCTCAATCCATTTTTGGCTTCCTGGGCCGATTTTTGGGTTCCTCAATCCACTTTTGGGTTCATCAGCCCATTTTTGAGTTCCTCAATCCATTTTTGGTTTCCTCAATCCATTTTTTGGTCTCTCAGCCTATTTTTGGGTTCCTCAATCCATTCTTCGGTTCCTCAATCCATTCCTGGTTTCCTCGATCCGTTTTTGGGTTCCTCAGCCCATTTTTGGGTTCGTCAGCCAAGATTTGGGATTTTCAATCCTTTTTATTGTTCCTCAGCCCATTTTTGGGTTCCTCAATCCATTTTTGGGTCCTCAGCCAATTTTTGGGTTCCTCAATCCATTTTTGGGTTCTTCAATCCATATTTTGATTCCTCAATTCATTTTTGGGTCCGTCAATCCATTTTTGGGTCCCTCGGCCCATTTTGGGTCATTCCGCCCATTTTTTGGGTTCCTCAGCCCATGTTTGCATTTCCTAAATCCTTTTTTGGGTTCTTCAATCCATTTTCGGTTTCCTCAATGCATTTTTGGGTCCCTCTACCCATTTTTGGATCCCTCCGCCCATTTTTGGGTTCCTCAACCGATTTCTGTCTTCCTCAATCCATTTTTTATATCCTTAGCCCGTTTTCGGGTTCCTAAATCCATTATGCGTTCTTCAATCCTTTTTTGGGTACCTCAATCTATTTTTGGTTTCGTGCGCCTGGTGCTGATGATAATGCTCTGGAGTCCTCCGTTTCCCTGCATTTCAAAGACTGCGGCAGAGGAAGACCCTGCCGGGTAAATCTTTTATCCTCTAGCAGGTCTTCATGGACGAGCAAGACGTGGACGCCTAACAGTCAAGAAGTTAGTCTCCGCTCTCTCTGGAGAAATGCAAAAGAGTGTCCGTCACAGACTGTGCTGTGGACTGCTGTCTGAGAGAGTAACACGTTTCTGCACAAGCAGTTCTGCGAGGGCTCTAGCTGTGCTTGTAGCGTTCGTGCAACCGAGGTAGGTGAGAATGCACAAGAAAACTGGGATTACTAATCATTGAAGCATGAGCAGATCTTTTTAATATATGTTCTTTAACACTATCGAGAGAAAGTGAAACGGCAGGGTGAAACATTTCCCCGGCAGTATCTTTTAGAGGTGAGCAAGTTTTTAGGCTTCTGCGGATGCGCTCTGATGTGGTGTTAGAAGCCTCTCACGACTGTTCCTCTCGGAGGAAAGGAGCAGACCGCCGGGATGTCGGTGGAGCCGCAGCCAGAGGCAGCGTTTTGACAAGCTTCAGTATACAGCGCGAGCCGGTAAGAGAAGGCGCTGCCTCTGGATGGAATTAATCTCAGCAGAAGGAGGCGGCTGAGAACGTCCCTGAAAGATTGTGAAGGTTGCTCAACGAAGCAAGAGCAGATCCTCCGTTTCCCTGTATTTCCAAGACTGCGGGAAAGGAAGACCATGCCGGGTAAATCCTTTCTGCTCTAGCAGCTCTTCATAGACGAGCAAGCGTTGGACGCCTTACAGTCAAGAGGTTAGTCTCGGTTCTGTCTGGAGAAGACACAGGAGCTTTCCGTTCACAGATTGTGCTGCGGACCGCTGCCTGAAAGAGTAACACGTTTCTGCACAAGCAGTTCTGTCAGGGCTCCAGCTGTGCTGCAGCGTTCGTGCAGCCGAGGTAGGTGAGAATGCACATGGGATTGCTCATGGCTGAAGCATGAGCAGATCTTTTTAATATATGTTCTTTAATACTATCGAGAAAAAGAGAAACGGCAGGATGAAACATTTCCCCGGCAGTATCTTTTAGAGGTGAGCAAGAATTTAGGCTCCTGCGGATGCCCTCTTATGTGAAGTTGGAAGCCTCTCATGTCTGTTTTTTGGGGGGGGGGGGGAAGGAGCAGAGCACAGCTTACAGCGCGAGCCGATAAGAGAAGGCGCTGTCTGTGGACGAACGTAATCCTCGCAGACAAAGCCCGTTGAGAACATCCCTGAAACATTGTGAAGGTTGCTCAACGAAGCAGGAGCCGTTTGTCGGCTTCTCTGAATTTACAAGGCGTGGGGAGAGGAAAAACCTGCCGGGTAAATCCTTTGTCCTCTGGCACCTATTCATTGATGGGTATGCCCTGGACGAGTTACAGTCAAGAGGTTAGCCTCTCTTCTCTCTGGAGAAGACACAGGAGATTTCCCGTCACAGTCTGTGCTGTGGACCGCTACCTGAGGTAATAATACGTTTCTGCAGAAGCAGTTCTCAGACAGCTCTACCTGTGTGTATAGAGAGTCGGTGCAGCCGAAGCTGATGAGAAGGCACATGAAAACTGGGATTGCTCATCCTTGAAGCATGAACAGACCTTTTTAATATATGTTCTTTAACAATATCAAGAGAAGGAGAAACGGCAGGGTGATACATTTCCCCGGTAGTATCTTTTAGAGGTGAGCAAGTTTTTAGGCACCTGCGGAAGCGCTCTCATGAGGTGCAGGAGCCTCTCATGACTGTTCATCGTTGGAGCTGCAGCCAGAGGCAGTGTTTTGACAAGCTTCAGCTTACAGCGCGAGCCGATAAGAGAAGATTCTCCGTTTCCCTGTATTTCCAAGACTGCGGGAGAGGAAGACCCGGCCGGGAAAATCTTTTCTGCTCTAGCAGCTCTTCATTGACGAGGAACCCAAAAATGTGCTGAGGGAACAAAACATGAATTGAGGAACCAAAAATTGGGCTGAGGAACAAAAAAAGGATTGAGGAACCCAAAAATGGATTGAAGGACCCAAAAATGGTATGAGAAACCCAAAAATTTATTTGTGGAACCGAAGAATGGATTGAGGGACCAAATAATGGATTCAGGATCCCAAAATTGTCTGCGGAACCCCAAAACGTATTGAGAGACCCCAAAAAGCATTGAGGAACCCAAAAATGGGCTGAGAGAACCAAAAATGGATTGAGGAACATAAAAAAAATATTGAGGAACCCAAGAATGGATTGAAGGACCAAAAAATAGATTCAGGAACCCAAAAATGGGCTGAGGAACCCAAAAATGGGCTGAGGGACTCAAAAATGGTCTGAAGAAGCCCAAAATGGATTGAGGGACCCACAATGGATTGAGGAACCCCGAAATAGACTGAGGAGCCAGAAAATGGGCTGAGGAACTCAAAAATGGATTTAGTGACCCAAAAATGGATTGAGGAACCCAAAAATGGATTCAGAGACTTAGAAATATATCCCAAGATGGGATACTCAGTGCATTTTTGGGTTCCTCAGCCCATTTTTGGGTTCCTCACTCCATTTTTTGGTCCGTCAACTTTTATTTGGGTCCCTCAGCCCATTTTTGATTTCCTGAATTCTTTTTTGGGTTTCTGAGCCCATTTCTGGGTTCTTCAATCCATTTTTGGGTTCCTCAGCCCATTTTTGGGTTCATCAGCCCATTTTTGAGTTCCTCAATCCATTTTTGGGTTCCTCAATCCATTTTTTTGTTTCTCAGCCTCTTTTTGCGTTCCTCAATCCATTCTTCAGTTCCTCTATACATTTTTGGGTTCCTCAATCCATTTTTGGGTTCCTCAGCCCATTTATCAGTTCCTAAATCTATTTTTGGATTTCTCAATCCGTTTTTGGATTCTTCAATCCATTTTTTATTTCCTCAGCCCATTTTTGGTCGTTCGGACCATAATTGGCTTCTTCAATCGATTATTGGGTTCCCCAATCCATTTTTGGGTTCCTCAGCCCATTTTTGGTGCCATCAATCCATTTTTTGGTCCCTCGGCCCATTTTTGGGACCCTCCGCCAATTTCCCGGTTCCTCAGCCCATTTCTGGGTTCCTCAATCCATTTTTTATTTCCTCAACCCATTTTTTATTTCCTGAACCCGTTTTTGGTCCCTGCGCACATTTTTGGGTTCCTCGGCCCATTTCTGGGGTTTTCAATCCATTTTTGATTTGCACAGCCCATTTTTGCATCCTTAAATCTGTTTTGGGGTTCATCAATCCATTTTTGGATTCCTCAATCCATTTTTGGGTCCCTCGGCCGTTTGTTTGTTTCCCTCCATCCATTCTCTACTTCCTCAAGAGATTCTTGTGTTCTTCAATCCATTTTTGGTGTCATCAACCTATTTTTGGCTTCCTCAATCGATTTTTGGTTTCCTCAATCCATTCTTGGGTTCCTGAATCCCTTTTTTTGTTCACTCCGCCCATTTTTGGGTCCCTCTTCCCATTTTTAGGTTCCTCCATCCATTTCTGGGTACCTCAATCCATTTCTGGTTCCGTCTGCCCATTTTTCGGTCCCTCCACCCATTTTTGGGTTCCTCAGCCCATTTTTTGCTTCCTCAATCCATTTTTGGGTCCCATGGCCCCTTTTTGAGTACCTCAGCCCATTTTTTAGTTCCTCAGCCAATATTTGGGTTCCTCAATCCATTTTTGGGTTCCTCAATCCATTTTTGGGTTCAATACCCCATTTTTCAGGTCCTCAATCCATTTTTGTGTTCCTCAATCCATTTTTGGCTTCCTGGGCCGATTTTTGGGTTCCTCAATCCACTTTTGGGTTCATCAGCCCATTTTTGAGTTCCTCAATCCATTTTTGGTTTCCTCAATCCATTTTTTGGTCTCTCAGCCTATTTTTGGGTTCCTCAATCCATTCTTCGGTTCCTCAATCCATTCCTGGTTTCCTCGATCCGTTTTTGGGTTCCTCAGCCCATTTTTGGGTTCGTCAGCCAAGATTTGGGATTTTCAATCCTTTTTATTGTTCCTCAGCCCATTTTTGGGTTCCTCAATCCATTTTTGGGTCCTCAGCCAATTTTTGGGTTCCTCAATCCATTTTTGGGTTCTTCAATCCATATTTTGATTCCTCAATTCATTTTTGGGTCCGTCAATCCATTTTTGGGTCCCTCGGCCCATTTTGGGTCATTCCGCCCATTTTTTGGGTTCCTCAGCCCATGTTTGCATTTCCTAAATCCTTTTTTGGGTTCTTCAATCCATTTTCGGTTTCCTCAATGCATTTTTGGGTCCCTCTACCCATTTTTGGATCCCTCCGCCCATTTTTGGGTTCCTCAACCGATTTCTGTCTTCCTCAATCCATTTTTTATATCCTTAGCCCGTTTTCGGGTTCCTAAATCCATTATGCGTTCTTCAATCCTTTTTTGGGTACCTCAATCTATTTTTGGTTTCGTGCGCCTGGTGCTGATGATAATGCTCTGGAGTCCTCCGTTTCCCTGCATTTCAAAGACTGCGGCAGAGGAAGACCCTGCCGGGTAAATCTTTTATCCTCTAGCAGGTCTTCATGGACGAGCAAGACGTGGACGCCTAACAGTCAAGAAGTTAGTCTCCGCTCTCTCTGGAGAAATGCAAAAGAGTGTCCGTCACAGACTGTGCTGTGGACTGCTGTCTGAGAGAGTAACACGTTTCTGCACAAGCAGTTCTGCGAGGGCTCTAGCTGTGCTTGTAGCGTTCGTGCAACCGAGGTAGGTGAGAATGCACAAGAAAACTGGGATTACTAATCATTGAAGCATGAGCAGATCTTTTTAATATATGTTCTTTAACACTATCGAGAGAAAGTGAAACGGCAGGGTGAAACATTTCCCCGGTAGTATCTTTTAGAGGTGAGCAAGTTTTTAGGCTTCTGCGGATGCGCTCTGATGTGGTGTTAGAAGCCTCTCACGACTGTTCCTCTCGGAGGAAAGGAGCAGACCGCCGGGATGTCGGTGGAGCCGCAGCCAGAGGCAGCGTTTTGACAAGCTTCAGTATACAGCGCGAGCCGGTAAGAGAAGGCGCTGCCTCTGGATGGAATTAATCTCAGCAGAAGGAGGCGGCTGAGAACGTCCCTGAAAGATTGTGAAGGTTGCTCAACGAAGCAAGAGCAGATCCTCCGTTTCCCTGTATTTCCAAGACTGCGGGAAAGGAAGACCATGCCGGGTAAATCCTTTCTGCTCTAGCAGCTCTTCATAGACGAGCAAGCGTTGGACGCCTTACAGTCAAGAGGTTAGTCTCGGTTCTGTCTGGAGAAGACACAGGAGCTTTCCGTTCACAGATTGTGCTGCGGACCGCTGCCTGAAAGAGTAACACGTTTCTGCACAAGCAGTTCTGTCAGGGCTCCAGCTGTGCTGCAGCGTTCGTGCAGCCGAGGTAGGTGAGAATGCACATGGGATTGCTCATGGCTGAAGCATGAGCAGATCTTTTTAATATATGTTCTTTAATACTATCGAGAAAAAGAGAAACGGCAGGATGAAACATTTCCCCGGCAGTATCTTTTAGAGGTGAGCAAGAATTTAGGCTCCTGCGGATGCCCTCTTATGTGAAGTTGGAAGCCTCTCATGTCTGTTTTTTGGGGGGGGGGGGGAAGGAGCAGAGCACAGCTTACAGCGCGAGCCGATAAGAGAAGGCGCTGTCTGTGGACGAACGTAATCCTCGCAGACAAAGCCCGTTGAGAACATCCCTGAAACATTGTGAGGGTTGCTCAACGAAGCAGGAGCCGTTTGTCGGCTTCTCTGAATTTACAAGGCGTGGGGAGAGGAAAAACCTGCCGGGTAAATCCTTTGTCCTCTGGCACCTATTCATTGATGGGTATGCCCTGGACGAGTTACAGTCAAGAGGTTAGCCTCTCTTCTCTCTGGAGAAGACACAGGAGATTTCCCGTCACAGTCTGTGCTCTGGACCGCTACCTGAGGTAATAATACGTTTCTGCAGAAGCAGTTCTCAGACAGCTCTACCTGTGTGTATAGAGAGTCGGTGCAGCCGAAGCTGATGAGAAGGCACATGAAAACTGGGATTGCTCATCCTTGAAGCATGAACAGACCTTTTTAATATATGTTCTTTAACAATATCAAGAGAAGGAGAAACGGCAGGGTGATACATTTCCCCGGTGATACATTTTGGAGGTGAGCAAGTTTTTAGGCACCTGCGGAAGCGCTCTCATGAGGTGCAGGAGCCTCTCATGACTGTTCATCGTTGGAGCTGCAGCCAGAGGCAGTGTTTTGACAAGCTTCAGCTTACAGCGCGAGCCGATAAGAGAAGATTCTCCGTTTCCCTGTATTTCCAAGACTGCGGGAGAGGAAGACCCGGCCGGGAAAATCTTTTCTGCTCTAGCAGCTCTTCATTGACGAGGAACCCAAAAATGTGCTGAGGGAACAAAACATGAATTGAGGAACCAAAAATTGGGCTGAGGAACAAAAAAAGGATTGAGGAACCCAAAAATGGATTGAAGGACCCAAAAATGGTATGAGAAACCCAAAAATTTATTTGTGGAACCGAAGAATGGATTGAGGGACCAAATAATGGATTCAGGAACCCAAAATTGTCTGCGGAACCCCAAAACGTATTGAGAGACCCCAAAAAGCATTGAGGAACCCAAAAATGGGCTGAGAGAACCAAAAATGGATTGAGGAACATAAAAAAAATATTGAGGAACCCAAGAATGGATTGAAGGACCAAAAAATAGATTCAGGAACCCAAAAATGGGCTGAGGAACCCAAAAATGGGCTGAGGGACTCAAAAATGGTCTGAAGAAGCCCAAAATGGATTGAGGGACCCACAATGGATTGAGGAACCCCGAAATAGACTGAGGAGCCAGAAAATGGGCTGAGGAACTCAAAAATGGATTTAGTGACCCAAAAATGGATTGAGGAACCCAAAAATGGATTCAGAGACTTAGAAATATATCCCAAGATGGGATACTCAGTGCATTTTTGGGTTCCTCAGCCCATTTTTGGGTTCCTCACTCCATTTTTTGGTCCGTCAACTTTTATTTGGGTCCCTCAGCCCATTTTTGATTTCCTGAATTCTTTTTTGGGTTTCTGAGCCCATTTCTGGGTTCTTCAATCCATTTTTGGGTTCCTCAGCCCATTTTTGGGTTCATCAGCCCATTTTTGAGTTCCTCAATCCATTTTTGGGTTCCTCAATCCATTTTTTTGTTTCTCAGCCTCTTTTTGCGTTCCTCAATCCATTCTTCAGTTCCTCTATACATTTTTGGGTTCCTCAATCCATTTTTGGGTTCCTCAGCCCATTTATCAGTTCCTAAATCTATTTTTGGATTTCTCAATCCGTTTTTGGATTCTTCAATCCATTTTTTATTTCCTCAGCCCATTTTTGGTCGTTCGGACCATAATTGGCTTCTTCAATCGATTATTGGGTTCCCCAATCCATTTTTGGGTTCCTCAGCCCATTTTTGGTGCCATCAATCCATTTTTTGGTCCCTCGGCCCATTTTTGGGACCCTCCGCCAATTTCCCGGTTCCTCAGCCCATTTCTGGGTTCCTCAATCCATTTTTTATTTCCTCAACCCATTTTTTATTTCCTGAACCCGTTTTTGGTCCCTGCGCACATTTTTGGGTTCCTCGGCCCATTTCTGGGGTTTTCAATCCATTTTTGATTTGCACAGCCCATTTTTGCATCCTTAAATCTGTTTTGGGGTTCATCAATCCATTTTTGGATTCCTCAATCCATTTTTGGGTCCCTCGGCCGTTTGTTTGTTTCCCTCCATCCATTCTCTACTTCCTCAAGAGATTCTTGTGTTCTTCAATCCATTTTTGGTGTCATCAACCTATTTTTGGCTTCCTCAATCGATTTTTGGTTTCCTCAATCCATTCTTGGGTTCCTGAATCCCTTTTTTTGTTCACTCCGCCCATTTTTGGGTCCCTCTTCCCATTTTTAGGTTCCTCCATCCATTTCTGGGTACCTCAATCCATTTCTGGTTCCGTCTGCCCATTTTTCGGTCCCTCCACCCATTTTTGGGTTCCTCAGCCCATTTTTTGCTTCCTCAATCCATTTTTGGGTCCCATGGCCCCTTTTTGAGTACCTCAGCCCATTTTTTAGTTCCTCAGCCAATATTTGGGTTCCTCAATCCATTTTTGGGTTCCTCAATCCATTTTTGGGTTCAATACCCCATTTTTCAGGTCCTCAATCCATTTTTGTGTTCCTCAATCCATTTTTGGCTTCCTGGGCCGATTTTTGGGTTCCTCAATCCACTTTTGGGTTCATCAGCCCATTTTTGAGTTCCTCAATCCATTTTTGGTTTCCTCAATCCATTTTTTGGTCTCTCAGCCTATTTTTGGGTTCCTCAATCCATTCTTCGGTTCCTCAATCCATTCCTGGTTTCCTCGATCCGTTTTTGGGTTCCTCAGCCCATTTTTGGGTTCGTCAGCCAAGATTTGGGATTTTCAATCCTTTTTATTGTTCCTCAGCCCATTTTTGGGTTCCTCAATCCATTTTTGGGTCCTCAGCCAATTTTTGGGTTCCTCAATCAATTTTAGGGTTCTTCAATCCATATTTTGATTCCTCAATTCATTTTTGGGTCCGTCAATCCATTTTTGGGTCCCTCGGCCCATTTTGGGTCATTCCGCCCATTTTTTGGGTTCCTCAGCCCATGTTTGCATTTCCTAAATCCTTTTTTGGGTTCTTCAATCCATTTTCGGTTTCCTCAATGCATTTTTGGGTCCCTCTACCCATTTTTGGATCCCTCCGCCCATTTTTGGGTTCCTCAACCGATTTCTGTCTTCCTCAATCCATTTTTTATATCCTTAGCCCGTTTTCGGGTTCCTAAATCCATTATGCGTTCTTCAATCCTTTTTTGGGTACCTCAATCTATTTTTGGTTTCGTGCGCCTGGTGCTGATGATAATGCTCTGGAGTCCTCCGTTTCCCTGCATTTCAAAGACTGCGGCAGAGGAAGACCCTGCCGGGTAAATCTTTTATCCTCTAGCAGGTCTTCATGGACGAGCAAGACGTGGACGCCTAACAGTCAAGAAGTTAGTCTCCGCTCTCTCTGGAGAAATGCAAAAGAGTGTCCGTCACAGACTGTGCTGTGGACTGCTGTCTGAGAGAGTAACACGTTTCTGCACAAGCAGTTCTGCGAGGGCTCTAGCTGTGCTTGTAGCGTTCGTGCAACCGAGGTAGGTGAGAATGCACAAGAAAACTGGGATTACTAATCATTGAAGCATGAGCAGATCTTTTTAATATATGTTCTTTAACACTATCGAGAGAAAGTGAAACGGCAGGGTGAAACATTTCCCCGGCAGTATCTTTTAGAGGTGAGCAAGTTTTTAGGCTTCTGCGGATGCGCTCTGATGTGGTGTTAGAAGCCTCTCACGACTGTTCCTCTCGGAGGAAAGGAGCAGACCGCCGGGATGTCGGTGGAGCCGCAGCCAGAGGCAGCGTTTTGACAAGCTTCAGTATACAGCGCGAGCCGGTAAGAGAGGCGTTGCCTCTGGATGGAATTAATCTCAGCAGAAGGAGGCGGCTGAGAACGTCCCTGAAAGATTGTGAAGGTTGCTCAACGAAGCAAGAGCAGATCCTCCGTTTCCCTGTATTTCCAAGACTGCGGGAAAGGAAGACCATGCCGGGTAAATCCTTTCTGCTCTAGCAGCTCTTCATAGACGAGCAAGCGTTGGACGCCTTACAGTCAAGAGGTTAGTCTCGGTTCTGTCTGGAGAAGACACAGGAGCTTTCCGTTCACAGATTGTGCTGCGGACCGCTGCCTGAAAGAGTAACACGTTTCTGCACAAGCAGTTCTGTCAGGGCTCCAGCTGTGCTGCAGCGTTCGTGCAGCCGAGGTAGGTGAGAATGCACATGGGATTGCTCATGGCTGAAGCATGAGCAGATCTTTTTAATATATATTCTTTAATACTATCGAGAAAAAGAGAAACGGCAGGATGAAACATTTCCCCGGCAGTATCTTTTAGAGGTGAGCAAGAATTTAGGCTCCTGCGGATGCCCTCTTATGTGAAGTTGGAAGCCTCTCATGTCTGTTTTTTGGGGGGGGGAAGGAGCAGAGCGCAGCTTACAGCGCGAGCCGGTAAGAGAAGGCGCTGTCTGTGGACGAACTTAATCCTCGCAGACAAAGCCCGTTGAGAACATCCCTGAAACATTGTGAGGGTTGCTCAACGAAGCAGGAGCCGTTTGTCGGCTTCTCTGAATTTACAAGGTGTGGGGAGAGGAAAAACCTGCCGGGTAAATCCTTTGTCCTCTGGCACCTATTCATTGATGGGTATGCCCTGGACGAGTTACAGTCAAGAGGTTAGCCTCTCTTCTCTCTGGAGAAGACACAGGAGATTTCCCGTCACAGTCTGTGCTGTGGACCGCTACCTGAGGTAATAATACGTTTCTGCAGAAGCAGTTCTCAGACAGCTCTACCTGTGTGTATAGAGAGTCGGTGCAGCCGAAGCTGATGAGAAGGCACATGAAAACTGGGATTGCTCATCCTTGAAGCATGAACAGACCTTTTTAATATATGTTCTTTAACAATATCAAGAGAAGGAGAAACGGCAGGGTGATACATTTCCCCGGTAGTATCTTTTAGAGGTGAGCAAGTTTTTAGGCACCTGCGGAAGCGCTCTCATGAGGTGCAGGAGCCTCTCATGACTGTTCATCGTTGGAGCTGCAGCCAGAGGCAGTGTTTTGACAAGCTTCAGCTTACAGCGCGAGCCGATAAGAGAAGATCCTCCGTTTCCCTGTATTTCCAAGACTGCGGGAGAGGAAGACCCGGCCAGGAAAATCTTTTCTGCTCTAGCAGCTCTTCATTGACGAGGAACCCAAAAATGTGCTGAGGGAACAAAACATGAATTGAGGAAACAAAAATTGGGCTGAGGAACAAAAAAAGGATTGAGGAACCCAAAAATGGATTCAGAGACTTAGAAATATATCCCAAGATGGGATACTCAGTGCATTTTTGGGTTCCTCAGCCCATATTTGGGTTCCTCACTCCATTTTTTGGTCCGTCAACTTTTATTTGGGTCCCTCAGCTCATTTTTGAATTCCTGAATTCTTTTTTGGGTTTCTGAGCCCATTTCTGGGTTCTTCAATCCATTTTTGAGTTCCTCAGCCCATTTTTGGGTTCATCAGCCCATTTTCGGGTTCATCAGCCCATTTTTGAGTTCCTCAATCCGTTTTTGGTTTCCTCAATCCATTCCTGGTTTCCTCGATTCGTTTTTGGGTTCCTCAGCCCATTTTTGGGTTCGTCAGCCAAGATTTGGGATTTTCAATCCTTTTTATTGTTCCTCAGCCCATTTTTGGGTTCCTCAATCCATTTTTGGGTCCTCAGCCAATTTTTGGGTTCCTCAATCCATTTTTGGGTTCTTCAATCTATATTTTGATTCCTCAATTCATTTTTGGGTCCGTCAATCCATTTTTGGGTCCCTCGGCCCATTTTGGGTCATTCCGCCCATTTTTTGGTTTCCTCAGCCCATGTTTGCATTTCCTAAATCCTTTTTTGGGTTCTTCAATCCATTTTCGGTTTCCTCAATGCATTTTTGGGTCCCTCTACCCATTTTTGGATCCCTCCGCCCATTTTTGGGTTCCTCAACCGATTTCTGTCTTCCTCAATCCATTTTTTATATCCTTAGCCCGTTTTCGGGTTCCTAAATCCATTATGCGTTCTTCAATCCTTTTTTGGGTACCTCAATCTATTTTTGGTTTCGTGCGCCTGGTGCTGATGATAATGCTCTGGAGTCCTCCGTTTCCCTGCATTTCAAAGACTGCGGCAGAGGAAGACCCTGCCGGGTAAATCTTTTATCCTCTAGCAGGTCTTCATGGACGAGCAAGACGTGGACGCCTAACAGTCAAGAAGTTAGTCTCCGCTCTCTCTGGAGAAATGCAAAAGAGTGTCCGTCACAGACTGTGCTGTGGACTGCTGTCTGAGAGAGTAACACGTTTCTGCACAAGCAGTTCTGCGAGGGCTCTAGCTGTGCTTGTAGCCTTCGTGCAACCGAGGTAGGTGAGAATGCACAAGAAAACTGGGATTACTAATCATTGAAGCATGAGCAGATCTTTCTAATATATGTTCTTTAACACTATCGAGAGAAAGTGAAACGGCAGGGTGAAACATTTCCCCGGCAGTATCTTTTAGAGGTGAGCAAGTTTTTAGGCTTCTGCGGATGCGCTCTGATGTGGTGTTAGAAGCCTCTCACGACTGTTCCTCTCGGAGGAAAGGAGCAGACTGCCGGGATGTCGGTGGAGCCGCAGCCAGAGGCAGCGTTTTGACAAGCTTCAGTTTACAGCGAGAGCTGGTAAGAGAAGGCGCTGCCTCTGGATGGAATTAATCTCAGCAGAAGGAGGCGGCTGAGAACGTCTCTGAAAGATTGTGAAGGTTGCTCAACGAAGCAAGAGCAGATCCTCCGCTTCCCTGTATTTCCAAGACTGCGGGAAAGGAAGACCATGCCGGGTAAATCCTTTCTGCTCTAGCAGCTCTTCATAGACGAGCAAGCGTTGGACGCCTTACAGTCAAGAGGTTAGTCTCGGTTCTGTCTGGAGAAGACACAGGAGCTTTCCGTTCACAGATTGTGCTGCGGACCGCTGCCTGAAAGAGTAACACGTTTCTGCACAAGCAGTTCTGTCAGGGCTCTAGCTGTGCTGCAGCGTTCGTGCAGCCGAGGTAGGTGAGAATGCACATGGGATTGCTCATGGCTGAAGCATGAGCAGATCTTTTTAATATATGTTCTTTAATACTATCGAGAAAAAGAGAAACGGCAGGATGAAACATTTCCCCGGCAGTATCTTTTAGAGGTGAGCAAGAATTTAGGCTCCTGCGGATGCCCTCTTATGTGAAGTTGGAAGCCTCTCATGTCTGTTTTTTGGGGGGGGGAAGGAGCAGAGCGCAGCTTACAGCGCGAGCCGGTAAGAGAAGGCGCTGTCTGTGGACGAACTTAATCCTCGCAGACAAAGCCCGTTGAGAACATCCCTGAAACATTGTGAGGGTTGCTCAACGAAGCAGGAGCCGTTTGTCGGCTTCTCTGAATTTACAAGGCGTGGGGAGAGGAAAAACCTGCCGGGTAAATCCTTTGTCCTCTGGCACCTATTCATTGATGGGTATGCCCTGGACGAGTTACAGTCAAGAGGTTAGCCTCTCTTCTCTCTGGAGAAGACACAGGAGATTTCCCGTCACAGTCTGTGCTGTGGACCGCTACCTGAGGTAATAATACGTTTCTGCAGAAGCAGTTCTCAGACAGCTCTACCTGTGTGTATAGAGAGTCGGTGCAGCCGAAGCTGATGAGAAGGCACATGAAAACTGGGATTGCTCATCCTTGAAGCATGAACAGACCTTTTTAATATATGTTCTTTAACAATATCAAGAGAAGGAGAAACGGCAGGGTGATACATTTCCCCGGTAGTATCTTTTAGAGGTGAGCAAGTTTTTAGGCACCTGCGGAAGCGCTCTCATGAGGTGCAGGAGCCTCTCATGACTGTTCATCGTTGGAGCTGCAGCCAGAGGCAGTGTTTTGACAAGCTTCAGCTTACAGCGCGAGCCGATAAGAGAAGATCCTCCGTTTCCCTGTATTTCCAAGACTGCGGGAGAGGAAGACCCGGCCAGGAAAATCTTTTCTGCTCTAGCAGCTCTTCATTGACGAGGAACCCAAAAATGTGCTGAGGGAACAAAACATGAATTGAGGAAACAAAAATTGGGCTGAGGAACAAAAAAAGGATTGAGGAACCCAAAAATGGATTCAGAGACTTAGAAATATATCCCAAGATGGGATACTCAGTGCATTTTTGGGTTCCTCAGCCCATTTTTGGGTTCCTCACTCCATTTTTTGGTCCGTCAACTTTTATTTGGGTCCCTCAGCTCATTTTTGAATTCCTGAATTCTTTTTTGGGTTTCTGAGCCCATTTCTGGGTTCTTCAATCCATTTTTGAGTTCCTCAGCCCATTTTTGGGTTCATCAGCCCATTTTCGGGTTCATCAGCCCATTTTTGAGTTCCTCAATCCGTTTTTGGTTTCCTCAATCCATTCCTGGTTTCCTCGATTCGTTTTTGGGTTCCTCAGTTCATTTTTGGGTTCGTCAGCCAAGATCTGGGATTTTCAATCCTTTTTATTGTTCCTCAGCCCATTTTTGGGTTCCTCAATCCATTTTTGGGTCCTCAGCCAATTTTTGGGTTCCTCAATCCATATTTTGATTCCTTAATTCATTTTTGGGTCCCTCTACCCATTTTTGGATCCCTCCGCCCATTTTTGGGTTCCTCAACCGATTTCTGTCTTCCTCAATCCATTTTTTATATCCTTAGCCCGTTTTCGGGTTCCTAAATCCATTATGCGTTCTTCAATCCTTTTTTGGGTACCTCAATTTATTTTTGGTTTCGTGCGCCTGGTGCTGATGATAATGCTCTGGAGTCCTCCGTTTCCCTGCATTTCAAAGACTGCGGCAGAGGAAGACCCTGCCGGGTAAATCTTTTATCCTCTAGCAGGTCTTCATGGACGAGCAAGACGTGGACGCCTAACAGTCAAGAAGTTAGTCTCCGCTCTCTCTGGAGAAATGCAAAAGAGTGTCCGTCACAGACTGTGCTGTGGACTGCTGTCTGAGAGAGTAACACCTTTCTTGCACAAGCAGTTCTGTCAGGGCTCCAGCTGTGCTGCAGCGTTCGTGCAGCCGAGGTAGGTGAGAATGCACATGGGATTGCTCATGGCTGAAGCATGAGCAGATATTTTAATATAAGTTCTTTAATACTATCGAGAAAAAGAGAAACGGCAGGATGAAACATTTCCCCGGCAGTATCTTTTAGAGGTGAGCAAGTTTTAGGCTTCTGCGGATGCGCTCTCATGTGGTGTTAGAAGCCTCTCACGACTGTTCCTCTCGGAGGAAAGGAGCAGACCGCCGGGATGTCGGTGGAGCCGCAGCCAGAGGCAGCGTTTTGACAAGCTTCAGTTTACAGCGAGAGCCGGTAAGAGAAGGCGCTGCCTCTGGATGGAATTAATCTCAGCAGAAGGAGGCGGCTGAGAACGTCTCTGAAAGATTGTGAAGGTTGCTCAACGAAGCAAGAGCAGATCCTCCGCTTCCCTGTATTTCCAAGACTGCGGGAAAGGAAGACCATGCCGGGTAAATCCTTTCTGCTCTAGCAGCTCTTCATAGACGAGCAAGCGTTGGACGCCTTACAGTCAAGAGGTTAGTCTCGGTTCTGTGTGGAGAAGACACAGGAGCTTTCCGTTCACAGATTGTGCTGCGGACCGCTGCCTGAAAGAGTAACACGTTTCTGCACAAGCAGTTCTGTCAGGGCTCTAGCTGTGCTGCAGCGTTCGTGCAGCCGAGGTAAGGTGAGAATGCACATGGGATTGCTCATGGCTGAAGCATGAGCAGATATTTTAATATAAGTTCTTTAATACTATCGAGAAAAAGAGAAACGGCAGGATGAAACATTTCCCCGGCAGTATCTTTTAGAGGTGAGCAAGTTTTAGGCTTCTGCGGATGCGCTCTCATGTGGTGTTAGAAGCCTCTCACGACTGTTCCTCTCGGAGGAAAGGAGCAGACCGCCGGGATGTCGGTGGAGCCACAGCCAGAGGCAGCGTTTTGACAAGCTTCAGTTTACAGCGAGAGCCGGTAAGAGAAGGCGCTGCCTCTGGATGGAATTAATCTCAGCAGAAGGAGGCGGCTGAGAACGTCTCTGAAAGATTGTGAAGGTTGCTCAACGAAGCAAGAGCAGATCCTCCGCTTCCCTGTATTTCCAAGACTGCGGGAAAGGAAGACCATGCCGGGTAAATCCTTTCTGCTCTAGCAGCTCTTCATAGACGAGCAAGCGTTGGACGCCTTACAGTCAAGAGGTTAGTCTCGGTTCTGTCTGGAGAAGACACAGGAGCTTTCCGTTCACAGATTGTGCTGCGGACCGCTGCCTGAAAGAGTAACACGTTTCTGCACAAGCAGTTCTGTCAGGGCTCCAGCTGTGCTGCAGCGTTCGTGCAGCCGAGGTAGGTGAGAATGCACATGGGATTGCTCATGGCTGAAGCATGAGCAGATCTTTTTAATATATGTTCTTTAATACTATCGAGAAAAAGAGAAACGGCAGGATGAAACATTTCCCCGGCAGTATCTTTTAGAGGTGAGCAAGAATTTAGGCTTCTGCGGATGCGCTCTGATGTGGTGTTAGAAGCCTCTCACGACTGTTCCTCTCGGAGGAAAGGAGCAGACCGCCGGGATGTCGGTGGAGCCGCAGCCAGAGGCAGCGTTTTGACAAGCTTCAGTTTACAGCGAGAGCTGGTAAGAGAAGGCGCTGCCTCTGGATGGAATTAATCTCAGCAGAAGGAGGCGGCTGAGAACGTCTCTGAAAGATTGTGAAGGTTGCTCAACGAAGCAAGAGCAGATCCTCCGCTTCCCTGTATTTCCAAGACTGCGGGAAAGGAAGACCATGCCGGGTAAATCCTTTCTGCTCTAGCAGCTCTTCATAGACGAGCAAGCGTTGGACGCCTTACAGTCAAGAGGTTAGTCTCGGTTCTGTCTGGAGAAGACACAGGAGCTTTCCGTTCACAGATTGTGCTGCGGACCGCTGCCTGAAAGAGTAACACGTTTCTGCACAAGCAGTTCTGTCAGGGCTCTAGCTGTGCTGCAGCGTTCGTGCAGCCGAGGTAGGTGAGAATGCACATGGGATTGCTCATGGCTGAAGCATGAGCAGATCTTTTTAATATATGTTCTTTAATACTATCGAGAAAAAGAGAAACGGCAGGATGAAACATTTCCCCGGCAGTATCTTTTAGAGGTGAGCAAGAATTTAGGCTCCTGCGGATGCCCTCTTATGTGAAGTTGGAAGCCTCTCATGTCTGTTTTTTGGGGGGGGGAAGGAGCAGAGCGCAGCTTACAGCGCGAGCCGGTAAGAGAAGGCGCTGTCTGTGGACGAACTTAATCCTCGCAGACAAAGCCCGTTGAGAACATCCCTGAAACATTGTGAGGGTTGCTCAACGAAGCAGGAGCCGTTTGTCGGCTTCTCTGAATTTACAAGGCGTGGGGAGAGGAAAAACCTGCCGGGTAAATCCTTTGTCCTCTGGCACCTATTCATTGATGGGTATGCCCTGGACGAGTTACAGTCAAGAGGTTAGCCTCTCTTCTCTCTGGAGAAGACACAGGAGATTTCCCGTCACAGTCTGTGCTGTGGACCGCTACCTGAGGTAATAATACGTTTCTGCAGAAGCAGTTCTCAGACAGCTCTACCTGTGTGTATAGAGAGTCGGTGCAGCCGAAGCTGATGAGAAGGCACATGAAAACTGGGATTGCTCATCCTTGAAGCATGAACAGACCTTTTTAATATATGTTCTTTAACAATATCAAGAGAAGGAGAAACGGCAGGGTGATACATTTCCCCGGTAGTATCTTTTAGAGGTGAGCAAGTTTTTAGGCACCTGCGGAAGCGCTCTCATGAGGTGCAGGAGCCTCTCATGACTGTTCATCGTTGGAGCTGCAGCCAGAGGCAGTGTTTTGACAAGCTTCAGCTTACAGCGCGAGCCGATAAGAGAAGATCCTCCGTTTCCCTGTATTTCCAAGACTGCGGGAGAGGAAGACCCGGCCAGGAAAATCTTTTCTGCTCTAGCAGCTCTTCATTGACGAGGAACCCAAAAATGTGCTGAGGGAACAAAACATGAATTGAGGAAACAAAAATTGGGCTGAGGAACAAAAAAAGGATTGAGGAACCCAAAAATGGATTCAGAGACTTAGAAATATATCCCAAGATGGGATACTCAGTGCATTTTTGGGTTCCTCAGCCCATTTTTGGGTTCCTCACTCCATTTTTTGGTCCGTCAACTTTTATTTGGGTCCCTCAGCTCATTTTTGAATTCCTGAATTCTTTTTTGGGTTTCTGAGCCCATTTCTGGGTTCTTCAATCCATTTTTGAGTTCCTCAGCCCATTTTTGGGTTCATCAGCCCATTTTCGGGTTCATCAGCCCATTTTTGAGTTCCTCAATCCGTTTTTGGTTTCCTCAATCCATTCCTGGTTTCCTCGATTCGTTTTTGGGTTCCTCAGTTCATTTTTGGGTTCGTCAGCCAAGATCTGGGATTTTCAATCCTTTTTATTGTTCCTCAGCCCATTTTTGGGTTCCTCAATCCATTTTTGGGTCCTCAGCCAATTTTTGGGTTCCTCAATCCATATTTTGATTCCTTAATTCATTTTTGGGTCCCTCTACCCATTTTTGGATCCCTCCGCCCATTTTTGGGTTCCTCAACCGATTTCTGTCTTCCTCAATCCATTTTTTATATCCTTAGCCCGTTTTCGGGTTCCTAAATCCATTATGCGTTCTTCAATCCTTTTTTGGGTACCTCAATCTATTTTTGGTTTCGTGCGCCTGGTGCTGATGATAATGCTCTGGAGTCCTCCGTTTCCCTGCATTTCAAAGACTGCGGCAGAGGAAGACCCTGCCGGGTAAATCTTTTATCCTCTAGCAGGTCTTCATGGACGAGCAAGACGTGGACGCCTAACAGTCAAGAAGTTAGTCTCCGCTCTCTCTGGAGAAATGCAAAAGAGTGTCCGTCACAGACTGTGCTGTGGACTGCTGTCTGAGAGAGTAACACCTTTCTTGCACAAGCAGTTCTGTCAGGGCTCCAGCTGTGCTGCAGCGTTCGTGCAGCCGAGGTAGGTGAGAATGCACATGGGATTGCTCATGGCTGAAGCATGAGCAGATATTTTAATATAAGTTCTTTAATACTATCGAGAAAAAGAGAAACGGCAGGATGAAACATTTCCCCGGCAGTATCTTTTAGAGGTGAGCAAGTTTTAGGCTTCTGCGGATGCGCTCTCATGTGGTGTTAGAAGCCTCTCACGACTGTTCCTCTCGGAGGAAAGGAGCAGACCGCCGGGATGTCGGTGGAGCCGCAGCCAGAGGCAGCGTTTTGACAAGCTTCAGTTTACAGCGAGAGCCGGTAAGAGAAGGCGCTGCCTCTGGATGGAATTAATCTCAGCAGAAGGAGGCGGCTGAGAACGTCTCTGAAAGATTGTGAAGGTTGCTCAACGAAGCAAGAGCAGATCCTCCGCTTCCCTGTATTTCCAAGACTGCGGGAAAGGAAGACCATGCCGGGTAAATCCTTTCTGCTCTAGCAGCTCTTCATAGACGAGCAAGCGTTGGACGCCTTACAGTCAAGAGGTTAGTCTCGGTTCTGTCTGGAGAAGACACAGGAGCTTTCCGTTCACAGATTGTGCTGCGGACCGCTGCCTGAAAGAGTAACACGTTTCTGCACAAGCAGTTCTGTCAGGGCTCTAGCTGTGCTGCAGCGTTCGTGCAGCCGAGGTAAGGTGAGAATGCACATGGGATTGCTCATGGCTGAAGCATGAGCAGATCTTTTTAATAATATGTTCTTTAATACTATCGAGAAAAAGAGAAACGGCAGGATGAAACATTTCCCCGGCAATATCTTTTAGAGGTGAGCAAGAATTTAGGCTCCTGCGGATGCCCTCTTATGTGAAGTTGGAAGCCTCTCATGTCTGTTTTTTGGGGGGGGGAAGGAGCAGAGCGCAGCTTACAGCGCGAGCCGGTAAGAGAAGGCGCTGTCTGTGGACGAACTTAATCCTCGCAGACAAAGCCCGTTGAGAACATCCCTGAAACATTGTGAGGGTTGCTCAACGAAGCAGGAGCCGTTTGTCGGCTTCTCTGAATTTACAAGGCGTGGGGAGAGGAAAAACCTGCCGGGTAAATCCTTTGTCCTCTGGCACCTATTCATTGATGGGTATGCCCTGGACGAGTTACAGTCAAGAGGTTAGCCTCTCTTCTCTCTGGAGAAGACACAGGAGATTTCCCGTCACAGTCTGTGCTGTGGACCGCTACCTGAGGTAATAATACGTTTCTGCAGAAGCAGTTCTCAGACAGCTCTACCTGTGTGTATAGAGAGTCGGTGCAGCCGAAGCTGATGAGAAGGCACATGAAAACTGGGATTGCTCATCCTTGAAGCATGAACAGACCTTTTTAATATATGTTCTTTAACAATATCAAGAGAAGGAGAAACGGCAGGGTGATACATTTCCCCGGTAGTATCTTTTAGAGGTGAGCAAGTTTTTAGGCACCTGCGGAAGCGCTCTCATGAGGTGCAGGAGCCTCTCATGACTGTTCATCGTTGGAGCTGCAGCCAGAGGCAGTGTTTTGACAAGCTTCAGCTTACAGCGCGAGCCGATAAGAGAAGATCCTCCGTTTCCCTGTATTTCCAAGACTGCGGGAGAGGAAGACCCGGCCAGGAAAATCTTTTCTGCTCTAGCAGCTCTTCATTGACGAGGAACCCAAAAATGTGCTGAGGGAACAAAACATGAATTGAGGAAACAAAAATTGGGCTGAGGAACAAAAAAAGGATTGAGGAACCCAAAAATGGATTCAGAGACTTAGAAATATATCCCAAGATGGGATACTCAGTGCATTTTTGGGTTCCTCAGCCCATTTTTGGGTTCCTCACTCCATTTTTTGGTCCGTCAACTTTTATTTGGGTCCCTCAGCTCATTTTTGAATTCCTGAATTCTTTTTTGGGTTTCTGAGCCCATTTCTGGGTTCTTCAATCCATTTTTGAGTTCCTCAGCCCATTTTTGGGTTCATCAGCCCATTTTCGGGTTCATCAGCCCATTTTTGAGTTCCTCAATCCGTTTTTGGTTTCCTCAATCCATTCCTGGTTTCCTCGATTCGTTTTTGGGTTCCTCAGTTCATTTTTGGGTTCGTCAGCCAAGATCTGGGATTTTCAATCCTTTTTATTGTTCCTCAGCCCATTTTTGGGTTCCTCAATCCATTTTTGGGTCCTCAGCCAATTTTTGGGTTCCTCAATCCATATTTTGATTCCTTAATTCATTTTTGGGTCCCTCTACCCATTTTTGGATCCCTCCGCCCATTTTTGGGTTCCTCAACCGATTTCTGTCTTCCTCAATCCATTTTTTATATCCTTAGCCCGTTTTCGGGTTCCTAAATCCATTATGCGTTCTTCAATCCTTTTTTGGGTACCTCAATCTATTTTTGGTTTCGTGCGCCTGGTGCTGATGATAATGCTCTGGAGTCCTCCGTTTCCCTGCATTTCAAAGACTGCGGCAGAGGAAGACCCTGCCGGGTAAATCTTTTATCCTCTAGCAGGTCTTCATGGACGAGCAAGACGTGGACGCCTAACAGTCAAGAAGTTAGTCTCCGCTCTCTCTGGAGAAATGCAAAAGAGTGTCCGTCACAGACTGTGCTGTGGACTGCTGTCTGAGAGAGTAACACCTTTCTTGCACAAGCAGTTCTGTCAGGGCTCCAGCTGTGCTGCAGCGTTCGTGCAGCCGAGGTAGGTGAGAATGCACATGGGATTGCTCATGGCTGAAGCATGAGCAGATATTTTAATATAAGTTCTTTAATACTATCGAGAAAAAGAGAAACGGCAGGATGAAACATTTCCCCGGCAGTATCTTTTAGAGGTGAGCAAGTTTTAGGCTTCTGCGGATGCGCTCTCATGTGGTGTTAGAAGCCTCTCACGACTGTTCCTCTCGGAGGAAAGGAGCAGACCGCCGGGATGTCGGTGGAGCCGCAGCCAGAGGCAGCGTTTTGACAAGCTTCAGTTTACAGCGAGAGCCGGTAAGAGAAGGCGCTGCCTCTGGATGGAATTAATCTCAGCAGAAGGAGGCGGCTGAGAACGTCTCTGAAAGATTGTGAAGGTTGCTCAACGAAGCAAGAGCAGATCCTCCGCTTCCCTGTATTTCCAAGACTGCGGGAAAGGAAGACCATGCCGGGTAAATCCTTTCTGCTCTAGCAGCTCTTCATAGACGAGCAAGCGTTGGACGCCTTACAGTCAAGAGGTTAGTCTCGGTTCTGTCTGGAGAAGACACAGGAGCTTTCCGTTCACAGATTGTGCTGCGGACCGCTGCCTGAAAGAGTAACACGTTTCTGCACAAGCAGTTCTGTCAGGGCTCTAGCTGTGCTGCAGCGTTCGTGCAGCCGAGGTAAGGTGAGAATGCACATGGGATTGCTCATGGCTGAAGCATGAGCAGATCTTTTTAATAATATGTTCTTTAATACTATCGAGAAAAAGAGAAACGGCAGGATGAAACATTTCCCCGGCAGTATCTTTTAGAGGTGAGCAAGAATTTAGGCTCCTGCGGATGCCCTCTTATGTGAAGTTGGAAGCCTCTCATGTCTGTTTTTTGGGGGGGGGAAGGAGCAGAGCGCAGCTTACAGCGCGAGCCGGTAAGAGAAGGCGCTGTCTGTGGACGAACTTAATCCTCGCAGACAAAGCCCGTTGAGAACATCCCTGAAACATTGTGAGGGTTGCTCAACGAAGCAGGAGCCGTTTGTCGGCTTCTCTGAATTTACAAGGCGTGGGGAGAGGAAAAACCTGCCGGGTAAATCCTTTGTCCTCTGGCACCTATTCATTGATGGGTATGCCCTGGACGAGTTACAGTCAAGAGGTTAGCCTCTCTTCTCTCTGGAGAAGACACAGGAGATTTCCCGTCACAGTCTGTGCTGTGGACCGCTACCTGAGGTAATAATACGTTTCTGCAGAAGCAGTTCTCAGACAGCTCTACCTGTGTGTATAGAGAGTCGGTGCAGCCGAAGCTGATGAGAAGGCACATGAAAACTGGGATTGCTCATCCTTGAAGCATGAACAGACCTTTTTAATATATGTTCTTTAACAATATCAAGAGAAGGAGAAACGGCAGGGTGATACATTTCCCCGGTAGTATCTTTTAGAGGTGAGCAAGTTTTTAGGCACCTGCGGAAGCGCTCTCATGAGGTGCAGGAGCCTCTCATGACTGTTCATCGTTGGAGCTGCAGCCAGAGGCAGTGTTTTGACAAGCTTCAGCTTACAGCGCGAGCCGATAAGAGAAGATCCTCCGTTTCCCTGTATTTCCAAGACTGCGGGAGAGGAAGACCCGGCCAGGAAAATCTTTTCTGCTCTAGCAGCTCTTCATTGACGAGGAACCCAAAAATGTGCTGAGGGAACAAAACATGAATTGAGGAAACAAAAATTGGGCTGAGGAACAAAAAAAGGATTGAGGAACCCAAAAATGGATTCAGAGACTTAGAAATATATCCCAAGATGGGATACTCAGTGCATTTTTGGGTTCCTCAGCCCATTTTTGGGTTCCTCACTCCATTTTTTGGTCCGTCAACTTTTATTTGGGTCCCTCAGCTCATTTTTGAATTCCTGAATTCTTTTTTGGGTTTCTGAGCCCATTTCTGGGTTCTTCAATCCATTTTTGAGTTCCTCAGCCCATTTTTGGGTTCATCAGCCCATTTTCGGGTTCATCAGCCCATTTTTGAGTTCCTCAATCCGTTTTTGGTTTCCTCAATCCATTCCTGGTTTCCTCGATTCGTTTTTGGGTTCCTCAGTTCATTTTTGGGTTCGTCAGCCAAGATCTGGGATTTTCAATCCTTTTTATTGTTCCTCAGCCCATTTTTGGGTTCCTCAATCCATTTTTGGGTCCTCAGCCAATTTTTGGGTTCCTCAATCCATATTTTGATTCCTTAATTCATTTTTGGGTCCCTCTACCCATTTTTGGATCCCTCCGCCCATTTTTGGGTTCCTCAACCGATTTCTGTCTTCCTCAATCCATTTTTTATATCCTTAGCCCGTTTTCGGGTTCCTAAATCCATTATGCGTTCTTCAATCCTTTTTTGGGTACCTCAATCTATTTTTGGTTTCGTGCGCCTGGTGCTGATGATAATGCTCTGGAGTCCTCCGTTTCCCTGCATTTCAAAGACTGCGGCAGAGGAAGACCCTGCCGGGTAAATCTTTTATCCTCTAGCAGGTCTTCATGGACGAGCAAGACGTGGACGCCTAACAGTCAAGAAGTTAGTCTCCGCTCTCTCTGGAGAAATGCAAAAGAGTGTCCGTCACAGACTGTGCTGTGGACTGCTGTCTGAGAGAGTAACACCTTTCTTGCACAAGCAGTTCTGTCAGGGCTCCAGCTGTGCTGCAGCGTTCGTGCAGCCGAGGTAGGTGAGAATGCACATGGGATTGCTCATGGCTGAAGCATGAGCAGATATTTTAATATAAGTTCTTTAATACTATCGAGAAAAAGAGAAACGGCAGGATGAAACATTTCCCCGGCAGTATCTTTTAGAGGTGAGCAAGTTTTAGGCTTCTGCGGATGCGCTCTCATGTGGTGTTAGAAGCCTCTCACGACTGTTCCTCTCGGAGGAAAGGAGCAGACCGCCGGGATGTCGGTGGAGCCGCAGCCAGAGGCAGCGTTTTGACAAGCTTCAGTTTACAGCGAGAGCCGGTAAGAGAAGGCGCTGCCTCTGGATGGAATTAATCTCAGCAGAAGGAGGCGGCTGAGAACGTCTCTGAAAGATTGTGAAGGTTGCTCAACGAAGCAAGAGCAGATCCTCCGCTTCCCTGTATTTCCAAGACTGCGGGAAAGGAAGACCATGCCGGGTAAATCCTTTCTGCTCTAGCAGCTCTTCATAGACGAGCAAGCGTTGGACGCCTTACAGTCAAGAGGTTAGTCTCGGTTCTGTCTGGAGAAGACACAGGAGCTTTCCGTTCACAGATTGTGCTGCGGACCGCTGCCTGAAAGAGTAACACGTTTCTGCACAAGCAGTTCTGTCAGGGCTCTAGCTGTGCTGCAGCGTTCGTGCAGCCGAGGTAAGGTGAGAATGCACATGGGATTGCTCATGGCTGAAGCATGAGCAGATCTTTTTAATAATATGTTCTTTAATACTATCGAGAAAAAGAGAAACGGCAGGATGAAACATTTCCCCGGCAATATCTTTTAGAGGTGAGCAAGAATTTAGGCTCCTGCGGATGCCCTCTTATGTGAAGTTGGAAGCCTCTCATGTCTGTTTTTTGGGGGGGGGAAGGAGCAGAGCGCAGCTTACAGCGCGAGCCGGTAAGAGAAGGCGCTGTCTGTGGACGAACTTAATCCTCGCAGACAAAGCCCGTTGAGAACATCCCTGAAACATTGTGAGGGTTGCTCAACGAAGCAGGAGCCGTTTGTCGGCTTCTCTGAATTTACAAGGCGTGGGGAGAGGAAAAACCTGCCGGGTAAATCCTTTGTCCTCTGGCACCTATTCATTGATGGGTATGCCCTGGACGAGTTACAGTCAAGAGGTTAGCCTCTCTTCTCTCTGGAGAAGACACAGGAGATTTCCCGTCACAGTCTGTGCTGTGGACCGCTACCTGAGGTAATAATACGTTTCTGCAGAAGCAGTTCTCAGACAGCTCTACCTGTGTGTATAGAGAGTCGGTGCAGCCGAAGCTGATGAGAAGGCACATGAAAACTGGGATTGCTCATCCTTGAAGCATGAACAGACCTTTTTAATATATGTTCTTTAACAATATCAAGAGAAGGAGAAACGGCAGGGTGATACATTTCCCCGGTAGTATCTTTTAGAGGTGAGCAAGTTTTTAGGCACCTGCGGAAGCGCTCTCATGAGGTGCAGGAGCCTCTCATGACTGTTCATCGTTGGAGCTGCAGCCAGAGGCAGTGTTTTGACAAGCTTCAGCTTACAGCGCGAGCCGATAAGAGAAGATCCTCCGTTTCCCTGTATTTCCAAGACTGCGGGAGAGGAAGACCCGGCCAGGAAAATCTTTTCTGCTCTAGCAGCTCTTCATTGACGAGGAACCCAAAAATGTGCTGAGGGAACAAAACATGAATTGAGGAAACAAAAATTGGGCTGAGGAACAAAAAAAGGATTGAGGAACCCAAAAATGGATTCAGAGACTTAGAAATATATCCCAAGATGGGATACTCAGTGCATTTTTGGGTTCCTCAGCCCATATTTGGGTTCCTCACTCCATTTTTTGGTCCGTCAACTTTTATTTGGGTCCCTCAGCTCATTTTTGAATTCCTGAATTCTTTTTTGGGTTTCTGAGCCCATTTCTGGGTTCTTCAATCCATTTTTGAGTTCCTCAGCCCATTTTTGGGTTCATCAGCCCATTTTCGGGTTCATCAGCCCATTTTTGAGTTCCTCAATCCGTTTTTGGTTTCCTCAATCCATTCCTGGTTTCCTCGATTCGTTTTTGGGTTCCTCAGTTCATTTTTGGGTTCGTCAGCCAAGATCTGGGATTTTCAATCCTTTTTATTGTTCCTCAGCCCATTTTTGGGTTCCTCAATCCATTTTTGGGTCCTCAGCCAATTTTTGGGTTCCTCAATCCATATTTTGATTCCTTAATTCATTTTTGGGTCCCTCTACCCATTTTTGGATCCCTCCGCCCATTTTTGGGTTCCTCAACCGATTTCTGTCTTCCTCAATCCATTTTTTATATCCTTAGCCCGTTTTCGGGTTCCTAAATCCATTATGCGTTCTTCAATCCTTTTTTGGGTACCTCAATCTATTTTTGGTTTCGTGCGCCTGGTGCTGATGATAATGCTCTGGAGTCCTCCGTTTCCCTGCATTTCAAAGACTGCGGCAGAGGAAGACCCTGCCGGGTAAATCTTTTATCCTCTAGCAGGTCTTCATGGACGAGCAAGACGTGGACGCCTTACAGTCAAGAGGTTAGTCTCGGTTCTGTCTGGAGAAGACACAGGAGCTTTCCGTTCACAGATTGTGCTGCGGACCGCTGCCTGAAAGAGTAACACGTTTCTGCACAAGCAGTTCTGTCAGGGCTCCAGCTGTGCTGCAGCGTTCGTGCAGCCGAGGTAGGTGAGAATGCACATGGGATTGCTCATGGCTGAAGCATGAGCAGATCTTTTTAATATATGTTCTTTAATACTATCGAGAAAAAGAGAAACGGCAGGATGAAACATTTCCCCGGCAGTATCTTTTAGAGGTGAGCAAGAATTTAGGCTTCTGCGGATGCGCTCTGATGTGGTGTTAGAAGCCTCTCACGACTGTTCCTCTCGGAGGAAAGGAGCAGACCGCCGGGATGTCGGTGGAGCCGCAGCCAGAGGCAGCGTTTTGACAAGCTTCAGTTTACAGCGAGAGCTGGTAAGAGAAGGCGCTGCCTCTGGATGGAATTAATCTCAGCAGAAGGAGGCGGCTGAGAACGTCTCTGAAAGATTGTGAAGGTTGCTCAACGAAGCAAGAGCAGATCCTCCGCTTCCCTGTATTTCCAAGACTGCGGGAAAGGAAGACCATGCCGGGTAAATCCTTTCTGCTCTAGCAGCTCTTCATAGACGAGCAAGCGTTGGACGCCTTACAGTCAAGAGGTTAGTCTCGGTTCTGTCTGGAGAAGACACAGGAGCTTTCCGTTCACAGATTGTGCTGCGGACCGCTGCCTGAAAGAGTAACACGTTTCTGCACAAGCAGTTCTGTCAGGGCTCTAGCTGTGCTGCAGCGTTCGTGCAGCCGAGGTAGGTGAGAATGCACATGGGATTGCTCATGGCTGAAGCATGAGCAGATCTTTTTAATATATGTTCTTTAATACTATCGAGAAAAAGAGAAACGGCAGGATGAAACATTTCCCCGGCAGTATCTTTTAGAGGTGAGCAAGAATTTAGGCTCCTGCGGATGCCCTCTTATGTGAAGTTGGAAGCCTCTCATGTCTGTTTTTTGGGGGGGGGGAAGGAGCAGAGCGCAGCTTACAGCGCGAGCCGGTAAGAGAAGGCGCTGTCTGTGGACGAACTTAATCCTCGCAGACAAAGCCCGTTGAGAACATCCCTGAAACATTGTGAGGGTTGCTCAACGAAGCAGGAGCCGTTTGTCGGCTTCTCTGAATTTACAAGGCGTGGGGAGAGGAAAAACCTGCCGGGTAAATCCTTTGTCCTCTGGCACCTATTCATTGATGGGTATGCCCTGGACGAGTTACAGTCAAGAGGTTAGCCTCTCTTCTCTCTGGAGAAGACACAGGAGATTTCCCGTCACAGTCTGTGCTCTGGACCGCTACCTGAGGTAATAATACGTTTCTGCAGAAGCAGTTCTCAGACAGCTCTACCTGTGTGTATAGAGAGTCGGTGCAGCCGAAGCTGATGAGAAGGCACATGAAAACTGGGATTGCTCATCCTTGAAGCATGAACAGACCTTTTTAATATATGTTCTTTAACAATATCAAGAGAAGGAGAAACGGCAGGGTGATACATTTCCCCGGTAGTATCTTTTAGAGGTGAGCAAGTTTTTAGGCACCTGCGGAAGCGCTCTCATGAGGTGCAGGAGCCTCTCATGACTGTTCATCGTTGGAGCTGCAGCCAGAGGCAGTGTTTTGACAAGCTTCAGCTTACAGCGCGAGCCGATAAGAGAAGATCCTCCGTTTCCCTGTATTTCCAAGACTGCGGGAGAGGAAGACCCGGCCAGGAAAATCTTTTCTGCTCTAGCAGCTCTTCATTGACGAGGAACCCAAAAATGTGCTGAGGGAACAAAACATGAATTGAGGAAACAAATATTGGGCTGAGGAACAAAAAAAGGATTGAGGAACCCAAAAATGGATTCAGAGACTTAGAAATATATCCCAAGATGGGATACTCAGTGCATTTTTGGGTTCCTCAGCCCATTTTTGGGTTCCTCACTCCATTTTTTGGTCCGTCAACTTTTATTTGGGTCCCTCAGCTCATTTTTGAATTCCTGAATTCTTTTTGGGTTTCTGAGCCCATTTCTGGGTTCTTCAATCCATTTTTGAGTTCCTCAGCCCATTTTTGGGTTCATCAGCCCATTTTCGGGTTCATCAGCCCATTTTTGAGTTCCTCAATCCGTTTTTGGTTTCCTCAATCCATTCCTGGTTTCCTCGATTCGTTTTTGGGTTCCTCAGTTCATTTTTGGGTTCGTCAGCCAAGATCTGGGATTTTCAATCCTTTTTATTGTTCCTCAGCCCATTTTTGGGTTCCTCAATCCATTTTTGGGTCCTCAGCCAATTTTTGGGTTCCTCAATCCATATTTTGATTCCTTAATTCATTTTTGGGTCCCTCTACCATTTTTGGATCCCTCCGCCCATTTTTGGGTTCCTCAACCGATTTCTGTCTTCCTCAATCCATTTTTTATATCCTTAGCCCGTTTTCGGGTTCCTAAATCCATTATGCGTTCTTCAATCCTTTTTTGGGTACCTCAATCTATTTTTGGTTTCGTGCGCCTGGTGCTGATGATAATGCTCTGGAGTCCTCCGTTTCCCTGCATTTCAAAGACTGCGGCAGAGGAAGACCCTGCCGGGTAAATCTTTTATCCTCTAGCAGGTCTTCATGGACGAGCAAGACGTGGACGCCTAACAGTCAAGAAGTTAGTCTCCGCTCTCTCTGGAGAAATGCAAAAGAGTGTCCGTCACAGACTGTGCTGTGGACTGCTGTCTGAGAGAGGAACACCTTTCTTGCACAAGCAGTTCTGTCAGGGCTCCAGCTGTGCTGCAGCGTTCGTGCAGCCGAGGTAGGTGAGAATGCACATGGGATTGCTCATGGCTGAAGCATGAGCAGATATTTTAATATAAGTTCTTTAATACTATCGAGAAAAAGAGAAACGGCAGGATGAAACATTTCCCCGGCAGTATCTTTTAGAGGTGAGCAAGTTTTAGGCTTCTGCGGATGCGCTCTCATGTGGTGTTAGAAGCCTCTCACGACTGTTCCTCTCGGAGGAAAGGAGCAGACCGCCGGGATGTCGGTGGAGCCGCAGCCAGAGGCAGCGTTTTGACAAGCTTCAGTTTACAGCGAGAGCCGGTAAGAGAAGGCGCTGCCTCTGGATGGAATTAATCTCAGCAGAAGGAGGCGGCTGAGAACGTCTCTGAAAGATTGTGAAGGTTGCTCAACGAAGCAAGAGCACATCCTCCGCTTCCCTGTATTTCCAAGACTGCGGGAAAGGAAGACCATGCCGGGTAAATCCTTTCTGCTCTAGCAGCTCTTCATAGACGAGCAAGCGTTGGACGCCTTACAGTCAAGAGGTTAGTCTCGGTTCTGTCTGGAGAAGACACAGGAGCTTTCCGTTCACAGATTGTGCTGCGGACCGCTGCCTGAAAGAGTAACACGTTTCTGCACAAGCAGTTCTGTCAGGGCTCCAGCTGTGCTGCAGCGTTCGTGCAGCCGAGGTAGGTGAGAATGCACATGGGATTGCTCATGGCTGAAGCATGAGCAGATCTTTTTAATATATGTTCTTTAATACTATCGAGAAAAAGAGAAACGGCAGGATGAAACATTTCCCCGGCAGTATCTTTTAGAGGTGAGCAAGAATTTAGGCTTCTGCGGATGCGCTCTGATGTGGTGTTAGAAGCCTCTCACGACTGTTCCTCTCGGAGGAAAGGAGCAGACCGCCGGGATGTCGGTGGAGCCGCAGCCAGAGGCAGCGTTTTGACAAGCTTCAGTTTACAGCGAGAGCTGGTAAGAGAAGGCGCTGCCTCTGGATGGAATTAATCTCAGCAGAAGGAGGCGGCTGAGAACGTCTCTGAAAGATTGTGAAGGTTGCTCAACGAAGCAAGAGCAGATCCTCCGCTTCCCTGTATTTCCAAGACTGCGGGAAAGGAAGACCATGCCGGGTAAATCCTTTCTGCTCTAGCAGCTCTTCATAGACGAGCAAGCGTTGGACGCCTTACAGTCAAGAGGTTAGTCTCGGTTCTGTCTGGAGAAGACACAGGAGCTTTCCGTTCACAGATTGTGCTGCGGACCGCTGCCTGAAAGAGTAACACGTTTCTGCACAAGCAGTTCTGTCAGGGCTCTAGCTGTGCTGCAGCGTTCGTGCAGCCGAGGTAGGTGAGAATGCACATGGGATTGCTCATGGCTGAAGCATGAGCAGATCTTTTTAATATATGTTCTTTAATACTATCGAGAAAAAGAGAAACGGCAGGATGAAACATTTCCCCGGCAGTATCTTTTAGAGGTGAGCAAGAATTTAGGCTCCTGCGGATGCCCTCTTATGTGAAGTTGGAAGCCTCTCATGTCTGTTTTTTGGGGGGGGGAAGGAGCAGAGCGCAGCTTACAGCGCGAGCCGGTAAGAGAAGGCGCTGTCTGTGGACGAACTTAATCCTCGCAGACAAAGCCCGTTGAGAACATCCCTGAAACATTGTGAGGGTTGCTCAACGAAGCAGGAGCCGTTTGTCGGCTTCTCTGAATTTACAAGGCGTGGGGAGAGGAAAAACCTGCCGGGTAAATCCTTTGTCCTCTGGCACCTATTCATTGATGGGTATGCCCTGGACGAGTTACAGTCAAGAGGTTAGCCTCTCTTCTCTCTGGAGAAGACACAGGAGATTTCCCGTCACAGTCTGTGCTCTGGACCGCTACCTGAGGTAATAATACGTTTCTGCAGAAGCAGTTCTCAGACAGCTCTACCTGTGTGTATAGAGAGTCGGTGCAGCCGAAGCTGATGAGAAGGCACATGAAAACTGGGATTGCTCATCCTTGAAGCATGAACAGACCTTTTTAATATATGTTCTTTAACAATATCAAGAGAAGGAGAAACGGCAGGGTGATACATTTCCCCGGTAGTATCTTTTAGAGGTGAGCAAGTTTTTAGGCACCTGCGGAAGCGCTCTCATGAGGTGCAGGAGCCTCTCATGACTGTTCATCGTTGGAGCTGCAGCCAGAGGCAGTGTTTTGACAAGCTTCAGCTTACAGCGCGAGCCGATAAGAGAAGATCCTCCGTTTCCCTGTATTTCCAAGACTGCGGGAGAGGAAGACCCGGCCAGGAAAATCTTTTCTGCTCTAGCAGCTCTTCATTGACGAGGAACCCAAAAATGTGCTGAGGGAACAAAACATGAATTGAGGAAACAAAAATTGGGCTGAGGAACAAAAAAAGGATTGAGGAACCCAAAAATGGATTCAGAGACTTAGAAATATATCCCAAGATGGGATACTCAGTGCATTTTTGGGTTCCTCAGCCCATTTTTGGGTTCCTCACTCCATTTTTTGGTCCGTCAACTTTTATTTGGGTCCCTCAGCTCATTTTTGAATTCCTGAATTCTTTTTTGGGTTTCTGAGCCCATTTCTGGGTTCTTCAATCCATTTTTGAGTTCCTCAGCCCATTTTTGGGTTCATCAGCCCATTTTCGGGTTCATCAGCCCATTTTTGAGTTCCTCAATCCGTTTTTGGTTTCCTCAATCCATTCCTGGTTTCCTCGATTCGTTTTTGGGTTCCTCAGTTCATTTTTGGGTTCGTCAGCCAAGATCTGGGATTTTCAATCCTTTTTATTGTTCCTCAGCCCATTTTTGGGTTCCTCAATCCATTTTTGGGTCCTCAGCCAATTTTTGGGTTCCTCAATCCATATTTTGATTCCTTAATTCATTTTTGGGTCCCTCTACCCATTTTTGGATCCCTCCGCCCATTTTTGGGTTCCTCAACCGATTTCTGTCTTCCTCAATCCATTTTTTATATCCTTAGCCCGTTTTCGGGTTCCTAAATCCATTATGCGTTCTTCAATCCTTTTTTGGGTACCTCAATCTATTTTTGGTTTCGTGCGCCTGGTGCTGATGATAATGCTCTGGAGTCCTCCGTTTCCCTGCATTTCAAAGACTGCGGCAGAGGAAGACCCTGCCGGGTAAATCTTTTATCCTCTAGCAGGTCTTCATGGACGAGCAAGACGTGGACGCCTAACAGTCAAGAAGTTAGTCTCCGCTCTCTCTGGAGAAATGCAAAAGAGTGTCCGTCACAGACTGTGCTGTGGACTGCTGTCTGAGAGAGGAACACCTTTCTTGCACAAGCAGTTCTGTCAGGGCTCCAGCTGTGCTGCAGCGTTCGTGCAGCCGAGGTAGGTGAGAATGCACATGGGATTGCTCATGGCTGAAGCATGAGCAGATATTTTAATATAAGTTCTTTAATACTATCGAGAAAAAGAGAAACGGCAGGATGAAACATTTCCCCGGCAGTATCTTTTAGAGGTGAGCAAGTTTTAGGCTTCTGCGGATGCGCTCTCATGTGGTGTTAGAAGCCTCTCACGACTGTTCCTCTCGGAGGAAAGGAGCAGACCGCCGGGATGTCGGTGGAGCCGCAGCCAGAGGCAGCGTTTTGACAAGCTTCAGTTTACAGCGAGAGCCGGTAAGAGAAGGCGCTGCCTCTGGATGGAATTAATCTCAGCAGAAGGAGGCGGCTGAGAACGTCTCTGAAAGATTGTGAAGGTTGCTCAACGAAGCAAGAGCAGATCCTCCGCTTCCCTGTATTTCCAAGACTGCGGGAAAGGAAGACCATGCCGGGTAAATCCTTTCTGCTCTAGCAGCTCTTCATAGACGAGCAAGCGTTGGACGCCTTACAGTCAAGAGGTTAGTCTCGGTTCTGTCTGGAGAAGACACAGGAGCTTTCCGTTCACAGATTGTGCTGCGGACCGCTGCCTGAAAGAGTAACACGTTTCTGCACAAGCAGTTCTGTCAGGGCTCCAGCTGTGCTGCAGCGTTCGTGCAGCCGAGGTAGGTGAGAATGCACATGGGATTGCTCATGGCTGAAGCATGAGCAGATCTTTTTAATATATGTTCTTTAATACTATCGAGAAAAAGAGAAACGGCAGGATGAAACATTTCCCCGGCAGTATCTTTTAGAGGTGAGCAAGAATTTAGGCTTCTGCGGATGCGCTCTGATGTGGTGTTAGAAGCCTCTCACGACTGTTCCTCTCGGAGGAAAGGAGCAGACCGCCGGGATGTCGGTGGAGCCGCAGCCAGAGGCAGCGTTTTGACAAGCTTCAGTTTACAGCGAGAGCTGGTAAGAGAAGGCGCTGCCTCTGGATGGAATTAATCTCAGCAGAAGGAGGCGGCTGAGAACGTCTCTGAAAGATTGTGAAGGTTGCTCAACGAAGCAAGAGCAGATCCTCCGCTTCCCTGTATTTCCAAGACTGCGGGAAAGGAAGACCATGCCGGGTAAATCCTTTCTGCTCTAGCAGCTCTTCATAGACGAGCAAGCGTTGGACGCCTTACAGTCAAGAGGTTAGTCTCGGTTCTGTCTGGAGAAGACACAGGAGCTTTCCGTTCACAGATTGTGCTGCGGACCGCTGCCTGAAAGAGTAACACGTTTCTGCACAAGCAGTTCTGTCAGGGCTCTAGCTGTGCTGCAGCGTTCGTGCAGCCGAGGTAGGTGAGAATGCACATGGGATTGCTCATGGCTGAAGCATGAGCAGATCTTTTTAATATATGTTCTTTAATACTATCGAGAAAAAGAGAAACGGCAGGATGAAACATTTCCCCGGCAGTATCTTTTAGAGGTGAGCAAGAATTTAGGCTCCTGCGGATGCCCTCTTATGTGAAGTTGGAAGCCTCTCATGTCTGTTTTTTGGGGGGGGGAAGGAGCAGAGCGCAGCTTACAGCGCGAGCCGGTAAGAGAAGGCGCTGTCTGTGGACGAACTTAATCCTCGCAGACAAAGCCCGTTGAGAACATCCCTGAAACATTGTGAGGGTTGCTCAACGAAGCAGGAGCCGTTTGTCGGCTTCTCTGAATTTACAAGGCGTGGGGAGAGGAAAAACCTGCCGGGTAAATCCTTTGTCCTCTGGCACCTATTCATTGATGGGTATGCCCTGGACGAGTTACAGTCAAGAGGTTAGCCTCTCTTCTCTCTGGAGAAGACACAGGAGATTTCCCGTCACAGTCTGTGCTCTGGACCGCTACCTGAGGTAATAATACGTTTCTGCAGAAGCAGTTCTCAGACAGCTCTACCTGTGTGTATAGAGAGTCGGTGCAGCCGAAGCTGATGAGAAGGCACATGAAAACTGGGATTGCTCATCCTTGAAGCATGAACAGACCTTTTTAATATATGTTCTTTAACAATATCAAGAGAAGGAGAAACGGCAGGGTGATACATTTCCCCGGTAGTATCTTTTAGAGGTGAGCAAGTTTTTAGGCACCTGCGGAAGCGCTCTCATGAGGTGCAGGAGCCTCTCATGACTGTTCATCGTTGGAGCTGCAGCCAGAGGCAGTGTTTTGACAAGCTTCAGCTTACAGCGCGAGCCGATAAGAGAAGATCCTCCGTTTCCCTGTATTTCCAAGACTGCGGGAGAGGAAGACCCGGCCAGGAAAATCTTTTCTGCTCTAGCAGCTCTTCATTGACGAGGAACCCAAAAATGTGCTGAGGGAACAAAACATGAATTGAGGAAACAAAAATTGGGCTGAGGAACAAAAAAAGGATTGAGGAACCCAAAAATGGATTCAGAGACTTAGAAATATATCCCAAGATGGGATACTCAGTGCATTTTTGGGTTCCTCAGCCCATTTTTGGGTTCCTCACTCCATTTTTTGGTCCGTCAACTTTTATTTGGGTCCCTCAGCTCATTTTTGAATTCCTGAATTCTTTTTTGGGTTTCTGAGCCCATTTCTGGGTTCTTCAATCCATTTTTGAGTTCCTCAGCCCATTTTTGGGTTCATCAGCCCATTTTCGGGTTCATCAGCCCATTTTTGAGTTCCTCAATCCGTTTTTGGTTTCCTCAATCCATTCCTGGTTTCCTCGATTCGTTTTTGGGTTCCTCAGTTCATTTTTGGGTTCGTCAGCCAAGATCTGGGATTTTCAATCCTTTTTATTGTTCCTCAGCCCATTTTTGGGTTCCTCAATCCATTTTTGGGTCCTCAGCCAATTTTTGGGTTCCTCAATCCATATTTTGATTCCTTAATTCATTTTTGGGTCCCTCTACCCATTTTTGGATCCCTCCGCCCATTTTTGGGTTCCTCAACCGATTTCTGTCTTCCTCAATCCATTTTTTATATCCTTAGCCCGTTTTCGGGTTCCTAAATCCATTATGCGTTCTTCAATCCTTTTTTGGGTACCTCAATCTATTTTTGGTTTCGTGCGCCTGGTGCTGATGATAATGCTCTGGAGTCCTCCGTTTCCCTGCATTTCAAAGACTGCGGCAGAGGAAGACCCTGCCGGGTAAATCTTTTATCCTCTAGCAGGTCTTCATGGACGAGCAAGACGTGGACGCCTAACAGTCAAGAAGTTAGTCTCCGCTCTCTCTGGAGAAATGCAAAAGAGTGTCCGTCACAGACTGTGCTGTGGACTGCTGTCTGAGAGAGTAACACCTTTCTTGCACAAGCAGTTCTGTCAGGGCTCCAGCTGTGCTGCAGCGTTCGTGCAGCCGAGGTAGGTGAGAATGCACATGGGATTGCTCATGGCTGAAGCATGAGCAGATATTTTAATATAAGTTCTTTAATACTATCGAGAAAAAGAGAAACGGCAGGATGAAACATTTCCCCGGCAGTATCTTTTAGAGGTGAGCAAGTTTTAGGCTTCTGCGGATGCGCTCTCATGTGGTGTTAGAAGCCTCTCACGACTGTTCCTCTCGGAGGAAAGGAGCAGACCGCCGGGATGTCGGTGGAGCCGCAGCCAGAGGCAGCGTTTTGACAAGCTTCAGTTTACAGCGAGAGCCGGTAAGAGAAGGCGCTGCCTCTGGATGGAATTAATCTCAGCAGAAGGAGGCGGCTGAGAACGTCTCTGAAAGATTGTGAAGGTTGCTCAACGAAGCAAGAGCAGATCCTCCGCTTCCCTGTATTTCCAAGACTGCGGGAAAGGAAGACCATGCCGGGTAAATCCTTTCTGCTCTAGCAGCTCTTCATAGACGAGCAAGCGTTGGACGCCTTACAGTCAAGAGGTTAGTCTCGGTTCTGTCTGGAGAAGACACAGGAGCTTTCCGTTCACAGATTGTGCTGCGGACCGCTGCCTGAAAGAGTAACACGTTTCTGCACAAGCAGTTCTGTCAGGGCTCCAGCTGTGCTGCAGCGTTCGTGCAGCCGAGGTAGGTGAGAATGCACATGGGATTGCTCATGGCTGAAGCATGAGCAGATCTTTTTAATATATGTTCTTTAATACTATCGAGAAAAAGAGAAACGGCAGGATGAAACATTTCCCCGGCAGTATCTTTTAGAGGTGAGCAAGAATTTAGGCTTCTGCGGATGCGCTCTGATGTGGTGTTAGAAGCCTCTCACGACTGTTCCTCTCGGAGGAAAGGAGCAGACCGCCGGGATGTCGGTGGAGCCGCAGCCAGAGGCAGCGTTTTGACAAGCTTCAGTTTACAGCGAGAGCCGGTAAGAGAAGGCGCTGCCTCTGGATGGAATTAATCTCAGCAGAAGGAGGCGGCTGAGAACGTCTCTGAAAGATTGTGAAGGTTGCTCAACGAAGCAAGAGCAGATCCTCCGCTTCCCTGTATTTCCAAGACTGCGGGAAAGGAAGACCATGCCGGGTAAATCCTTTCTGCTCTAGCAGCTCTTCATAGACGAGCAAGCGTTGGACGCCTTACAGTCAAGAGGTTAGTCTCGGTTCTGTCTGGAGAAGACACAGGAGCTTTCCGTTCACAGATTGTGCTGCGGACCGCTGCCTGAAAGAGTAACACGTTTCTGCACAAGCAGTTCTGTCAGGGCTCTAGCTGTGCTGCAGCGTTCGTGCAGCCGAGGTAAGGTGAGAATGCACATGGGATTGCTCATGGCTGAAGCATGAGCAGATCTTTTTAATAATATGTTCTTTAATACTATCGAGAAAAAGAGAAACGGCAGGATGAAACATTTCCCCGGCAGTATCTTTTAGAGGTGAGCAAGAATTTAGGCTCCTGCGGATGCCCTCTTATGTGAAGTTGGAAGCCTCTCATGTCTGTTTTTTGGGGGGGGGAAGGAGCAGAGCGCAGCTTACAGCGCGAGCCGGTAAGAGAAGGCGCTGTCTGTGGACGAACTTAATCCTCGCAGACAAAGCCCGTTGAGAACATCCCTGAAACATTGTGAGGGTTGCTCAACGAAGCAGGAGCCGTTTGTCGGCTTCTCTGAATTTACAAGGCGTGGGGAGAGGAAAAACCTGCCGGGTAAATCCTTTGTCCTCTGGCACCTATTCATTGATGGGTATGCCCTGGACGAGTTACAGTCAAGAGGTTAGCCTCTCTTCTCTCTGGAGAAGACACAGGAGATTTCCCGTCACAGTCTGTGCTGTGGACCGCTACCTGAGGTAATAATACGTTTCTGCAGAAGCAGTTCTCAGACAGCTCTACCTGTGTGTATAGAGAGTCGGTGCAGCCGAAGCTGATGAGAAGGCACATGAAAACTGGGATTGCTCATCCTTGAAGCATGAACAGACCTTTTTAATATATGTTCTTTAACAATATCAAGAGAAGGAGAAACGGCAGGGTGATACATTTCCCCGGTAGTATCTTTTAGAGGTGAGCAAGTTTTTAGGCACCTGCGGAAGCGCTCTCATGAGGTGCAGGAGCCTCTCATGACTGTTCATCGTTGGAGCTGCAGCCAGAGGCAGTGTTTTGACAAGCTTCAGCTTACAGCGCGAGCCGATAAGAGAAGATCCTCCGTTTCCCTGTATTTCCAAGACTGCGGGAGAGGAAGACCCGGCCAGGAAAATCTTTTCTGCTCTAGCAGCTCTTCATTGACGAGGAACCCAAAAATGTGCTGAGGGAACAAAACATGAATTGAGGAAACAAAAATTGGGCTGAGGAACAAAAAAAGGATTGAGGAACCCAAAAATGGATTCAGAGACTTAGAAATATATCCCAAGATGGGATACTCAGTGCATTTTTGGGTTCCTCAGCCCATTTTTGGGTTCCTCACTCCATTTTTTGGTCCGTCAACTTTTATTTGGGTCCCTCAGCTCATTTTTGAATTCCTGAATTCTTTTTTGGGTTTCTGAGCCCATTTCTGGGTTCTTCAATCCATTTTTGAGTTCCTCAGCCCATTTTTGGGTTCATCAGCCCATTTTCGGGTTCATCAGCCCATTTTTGAGTTCCTCAATCCGTTTTTGGTTTCCTCAATCCATTCCTGGTTTCCTCGATTCGTTTTTGGGTTCCTCAGTTCATTTTTGGGTTCGTCAGCCAAGATCTGGGATTTTCAATCCTTTTTATTGTTCCTCAGCCCATTTTTGGGTTCCTCAATCCATTTTTGGGTCCTCAGCCAATTTTTGGGTTCCTCAATCCATATTTTGATTCCTTAATTCATTTTTGGGTCCCTCTACCCATTTTTGGATCCCTCCGCCCATTTTTGGGTTCCTCAACCGATTTCTGTCTTCCTCAATCCATTTTTTATATCCTTAGCCCGTTTTCGGGTTCCTAAATCCATTATGCGTTCTTCAATCCTTTTTTGGGTACCTCAATCTATTTTTGGTTTCGTGCGCCTGGTGCTGATGATAATGCTCTGGAGTCCTCCGTTTCCCTGCATTTCAAAGACTGCGGCAGAGGAAGACCCTGCCGGGTAAATCTTTTATCCTCTAGCAGGTCTTCATGGACGAGCAAGACGTGGACGCCTAACAGTCAAGAAGTTAGTCTCCGCTCTCTCTGGAGAAATGCAAAAGAGTGTCCGTCACAGACTGTGCTGTGGACTGCTGTCTGAGAGAGGAACACCTTTCTTGCACAAGCAGTTCTGTCAGGGCTCCAGCTGTGCTGCAGCGTTCGTGCAGCCGAGGTAGGTGAGAATGCACATGGGATTGCTCATGGCTGAAGCATGAGCAGATATTTTAATATAAGTTCTTTAATACTATCGAGAAAAAGAGAAACGGCAGGATGAAACATTTCCCCGGCAGTATCTTTTAGAGGTGAGCAAGTTTTAGGCTTCTGCGGATGCGCTCTCATGTGGTGTTAGAAGCCTCTCACGACTGTTCCTCTCGGAGGAAAGGAGCAGACCGCCGGGATGTCGGTGGAGCCGCAGCCAGAGGCAGCGTTTTGACAAGCTTCAGTTTACAGCGAGAGCCGGTAAGAGAAGGCGCTGCCTCTGGATGGAATTAATCTCAGCAGAAGGAGGCGGCTGAGAACGTCTCTGAAAGATTGTGAAGGTTGCTCAACGAAGCAAGAGCAGATCCTCCGCTTCCCTGTATTTCCAAGACTGCGGGAAAGGAAGACCATGCCGGGTAAATCCTTTCTGCTCTAGCAGCTCTTCATAGACGAGCAAGCGTTGGACGCCTTACAGTCAAGAGGTTAGTCTCGGTTCTGTCTGGAGAAGACACAGGAGCTTTCCGTTCACAGATTGTGCTGCGGACCGCTGCCTGAAAGAGTAACACGTTTCTGCACAAGCAGTTCTGTCAGGGCTCCAGCTGTGCTGCAGCGTTCGTGCAGCCGAGGTAGGTGAGAATGCACATGGGATTGCTCATGGCTGAAGCATGAGCAGATCTTTTTAATATATGTTCTTTAATACTATCGAGAAAAAGAGAAACGGCAGGATGAAACATTTCCCCGGCAGTATCTTTTAGAGGTGAGCAAGAATTTAGGCTTCTGCGGATGCGCTCTGATGTGGTGTTAGAAGCCTCTCACGACTGTTCCTCTCGGAGGAAAGGAGCAGACCGCCGGGATGTCGGTGGAGCCGCAGCCAGAGGCAGCGTTTTGACAAGCTTCAGTTTACAGCGAGAGCCGGTAAGAGAAGGCGCTGCCTCTGGATGGAATTAATCTCAGCAGAAGGAGGCGGCTGAGAACGTCTCTGAAAGATTGTGAAGGTTGCTCAACGAAGCAAGAGCAGATCCTCCGCTTCCCTGTATTTCCAAGACTGCGGGAAAGGAAGACCATGCCGGGTAAATCCTTTCTGCTCTAGCAGCTCTTCATAGACGAGCAAGCGTTGGACGCCTTACAGTCAAGAGGTTAGTCTCGGTTCTGTCTGGAGAAGACACAGGAGCTTTCCGTTCACAGATTGTGCTGCGGACCGCTGCCTGAAAGAGTAACACGTTTCTGCACAAGCAGTTCTGTCAGGGCTCTAGCTGTGCTGCAGCGTTCGTGCAGCCGAGGTAGGTGAGAATGCACATGGGATTGCTCATGGCTGAAGCATGAGCAGATCTTTTTAATATATGTTCTTTAATACTATCGAGAAAAAGAGAAACGGCAGGATGAAACATTTCCCCGGCAGTATCTTTTAGAGGTGAGCAAGAATTTAGGCTCCTGCGGATGCCCTCTTATGTGAAGTTGGAAGCCTCTCATGTCTGTTTTTTGGGGGGGGGAAGGAGCAGAGCGCAGCTTACAGCGCGAGCCGGTAAGAGAAGGCGCTGTCTGTGGACGAACTTAATCCTCGCAGACAAAGCCCGTTGAGAACATCCCTGAAACATTGTGAGGGTTGCTCAACGAAGCAGGAGCCGTTTGTCGGCTTCTCTGAATTTACAAGGCGTGGGGAGAGGAAAAACCTGCCGGGTAAATCCTTTGTCCTCTGGCACCTATTCATTGATGGGTATGCCCTGGACGAGTTACAGTCAAGAGGTTAGCCTCTCTTCTCTCTGGAGAAGACACAGGAGATTTCCCGTCACAGTCTGTGCTCTGGACCGCTACCTGAGGTAATAATACGTTTCTGCAGAAGCAGTTCTCAGACAGCTCTACCTGTGTGTATAGAGAGTCGGTGCAGCCGAAGCTGATGAGAAGGCACATGAAAACTGGGATTGCTCATCCTTGAAGCATGAACAGACCTTTTTAATATATGTTCTTTAACAATATCAAGAGAAGGAGAAACGGCAGGGTGATACATTTCCCCGGTAGTATCTTTTAGAGGTGAGCAAGTTTTTAGGCACCTGCGGAAGCGCTCTCATGAGGTGCAGGAGCCTCTCATGACTGTTCATCGTTGGAGCTGCAGCCAGAGGCAGTGTTTTGACAAGCTTCAGCTTACAGCGCGAGCCGATAAGAGAAGATCCTCCGTTTCCCTGTATTTCCAAGACTGCGGGAGAGGAAGACCCGGCCAGGAAAATCTTTTCTGCTCTAGCAGCTCTTCATTGACGAGGAACCCAAAAATGTGCTGAGGGAACAAAACATGAATTGAGGAAACAAAAATTGGGCTGAGGAACAAAAAAAGGATTGAGGAACCCAAAAATGGATTCAGAGACTTAGAAATATATCCCAAGATGGGATACTCAGTGCATTTTTGGGTTCCTCAGCCCATTTTTGGGTTCCTCACTCCATTTTTTGGTCCGTCAACTTTTATTTGGGTCCCTCAGCTCATTTTTGAATTCCTGAATTCTTTTTTGGGTTTCTGAGCCCATTTCTGGGTTCTTCAATCCATTTTTGAGTTCCTCAGCCCATTTTTGGGTTCATCAGCCCATTTTCGGGTTCATCAGCCCATTTTTGAGTTCCTCAATCCGTTTTTGGTTTCCTCAATCCATTCCTGGTTTCCTCGATTCGTTTTTGGGTTCCTCAGTTCATTTTTGGGTTCGTCAGCCAAGATCTGGGATTTTCAATCCTTTTTATTGTTCCTCAGCCCATTTTTGGGTTCCTCAATCCATTTTTGGGTCCTCAGCCAATTTTTGGGTTCCTCAATCCATATTTTGATTCCTTAATTCATTTTTGGGTCCCTCTACCCATTTTTGGATCCCTCCGCCCATTTTTGGGTTCCTCAACCGATTTCTGTCTTCCTCAATCCATTTTTTATATCCTTAGCCCGTTTTCGGGTTCCTAAATCCATTATGCGTTCTTCAATCCTTTTTTGGGTACCTCAATCTATTTTTGGTTTCGTGCGCCTGGTGCTGATGATAATGCTCTGGAGTCCTCCGTTTCCCTGCATTTCAAAGACTGCGGCAGAGG
>JAUMJL010002766.1:0-19341 GCA_033558185.1 Dromococcyx pavoninus
CCTACAAGGTTCCTGGACACACATGGGAACAGCAGCAGCCACATCGATCAGGCTGGAACAGAAGCAGCTTCCGACATGTGTGGGAGTGCACGTGATTCACCTCTGGATGGCCTGAAAGACAGAAAGAAAGAGAAAGCGAAAGAGAGAAAGAGAGAGAAAGAAAGGGAGAGAGAAAGAGAGAGAAAGAAAGGGAGAGAGAAATAGAGAGAAAGAAAGGGAGAAAGAAAGAGAGAAAGAGAGACAGAGAGAGAGAGAGAGACAGAGAGACAGAGAGAGGAAAAGTAAGTAAGAAAGGAAGAAAGAGAGAGAGAAAGAAAGTAAGAAAGAAAGGGAGAGAGAAAGAGAGAAAGAAAGAAAGGAGGGAAGCAAAAGCAAGAAAGAAAGAGGAGAAAGAAAGCAAGCAAGAAAGAGAGAAACAGAGAAAAGAAAAAAAAAAGAAAAGGAAGAAAGATAGGGAAGAGTACGTAGATGTTAAATCTTAAAATCTAACACTCAAACTAATTTTCCCAAATTTTCCTGAGATGACCAGTGCCACGTGGGGCCGGCATGATTGTTGGAGCTTTTGGACAAAGTGCTGTAATTCTGGACATCCATTTGTCCCCCAGCGACCACTGACACTGGTCACAGCCCCCCATCCTGACTCTCATGCAGTCTGAGGAAGCATTTTAAGAGACCATTTGTTCTTTCCACAATTCCATTTGCTTGTGGGTAGTATGGAGTACAAAATACCCAGGAATGTCCCGTGTTTGAAATGTTCAAACTGTGGCCAAAAACACACAGGGAGTTGTTGGAGTCTTAAAAGGAGAAGAAGGTCAATAATTTAACGGTGCCTTAGCAGCCAAGGGGAATCTCTGAATGATGGTATACCTGATGGAAACCATGTTATGGCAGTAAGAAACAAAATATCCAAGTTCTACAGCAACACTAGTGTTGGTAAAAGACCATGGTATTTTTCATGTCTTAAGAAATATCTTAGGAGCATCAGACAGGCAGGAGATTCACAAAAGATGGGTCCCAGTTGATGATTGTCTTTTGTAATTGTTCCGGTAGGGGATTCCAGTTTGTTCAGCACGATGGCTAGAGAATAGTGCAAGTTATTATCATGGCCTTTGAATGAGGAGCTGGACATTTAATGAAATGAAGAAATTCCAAGCCAGCAGTTTAGAGATATTCCTGATAACTTGGCGGAGATTGGTAGGAGAATGGGTGGAGCTGATTGATGGGTGAATTCGGTAGGTGATTTTTGGGGTACCGGCCATTCCAAAAGATCCCTTGGAGCATGCACAGAAGAAGCAAGAAATGAGTTGGCATTTGTTACAATTACATGCAGATCTATGACTACGTGCGTGAAGAATATAGCACGGCTTTGTGTCCTTTCTCGTGTAAATGAAGGCAAGAAACTCCTTGAGTCGTGCTTGAGTTGAGGAAAAGAAAACCCTCCAAGCAGCCAGGATTTGCACAAACTTGAATACCACTCAATTTGCACAATCTCTCGGTGATGTAGTTGTTGGCTTATCATGGAGTCATGAGGCAGGGTAGCTACACCATGAATGCATCCTGCAGCCATGCCCGGCAGGTAGGACAGATTGTTAGAGGTGTGAAGGGCAGCTTGATATCCCTGGCTTTTATCGGGAGCTACAAGTTCCCGAGCCCTGCGCGGAGTGGATGCAGAGGGAGACAGAGTTAGTGCGTAATTAGTGCAAGACCCACCCCCTGAGTGCTCTGAGCCAGATCACAACTACATGTCCGGAGTGGGTGCCACAAGAGGTGCTGCAGCAAAAGCACGTTGGCCAGGGCCACAGTGTGTGACCGAAGCACCTGGAGCAACATCTCACACCATGAGTTGGGGTTGTTAAAGACTGGAGAAGAGAAGGCTCTGGCGAGACCTCAGAGCAGTGCTCTAGGGGGCTCCAGGAAATGTGGGGAGGGGTGATTTATCGAGTGCAAGAGTACATTAAGGGGGAATGGTTTTAAGCTGGAGGAGGGGAGATTGAGGTGAGATCTTTGGAGGAAAAGTTTCCGTGGGAGGGTGGTGAGGCCTTGGCACAAGTTGCCCAGAGAAGTGGTGGCTGCCCCATCCCTGGAGGTGTTCAAGGCCAGCTTGGATGGGGCCTTGAGCACCCCGATGCAGTGGAAGGTGTCCCTGCCCATGGCATGGGGTTGGACCCGGATGGGCCTTGAGCTCCCTTCCAAGCCAAACCACCCTATGATTCGATGTAGAACTCTTTTTTCACTTCAAGAGTGATCAAAGAAGCTCCTGAGATGTGTGCTGTAGTGGGCTCTGCTCGAGAGCCGGATTTTAGACTGGGCAGCCTCTGGAGGTCCTTTCCAGCCTCTGGTTTTCTACAATTCTGTGATTCACGTATAAGTGGCACATGTGAGGGAGCCTGGATATCATGGGTGAGCACTCCAGGGTGTTGCTGGAGTAGAGCACAGCTGGAGATGACACGGCGTGGGGATGTAAACTTCAGGCCAGTCCTCTTCTTCCTTCCAGCATGGCCATAATTCAGAGCGTACCCAACTCAGGGGCTCAGGAGCTCGTTAGGATTTTGAAGGAACTAAGTAACAAAAAGAGGATGTATCGTCGTTGGAAAGAAGGGGACGTAAGCCACGTCATGCTCAAAGATGTTGTTAAGTCGTGTAGGAGGAAAATCAGGGAAGCAAAAGCCCAGTTCGAGCTCAAATTGGCCACTTCTGTTAAGGATAATAAGAAGAGTTTTTATAAATATATCAATGGTCGAAAGAAGGGCAGCAGCGACCTCCACTCCTTGTTGGATGTGGAGGGAAATATAGTAACCACTGATGCAGAGAAGGCCGAGGTACTTAATGCCTTCTTTGCCTCAGTTTTCAACAGTAAGGATGTCAGCGTGCTTGACAGTTGGCCCTCTGAAGTGGTTGATGGGGGCAGGGTTGGCCCTCCTGCAATCCATGAGGAGGAAGTTAGAGACCTGCTGAGCCACTTGGACCCTCATAAGTCTATGGGGCCGGATGGGATCCATCCTAGGGTGTTGAGAGAGCTGGCGGATGAGCTTGCTAAGCCGCTCTCCATCATCTTTCAGCAGTCCTGGCTCACTGGAGAGGTCCCAGAAGACTGGAAGTTGGCCAATGTGACGCCCATCCACAAGAAGGGCCGTAAGGATGATCCAGGTAATTACAGACCTGTCAGCCTGACCTCGGTCCCAGGTAAAATCATGGAGCAGATAATCCTGGGTGAAATCATGCGGCACCTGCAGAAAGGTCAGGAGATCAGGCCCAGCCAGCATGGGTTTAGGAGGGGCAGGTCCTGCCTGACCAACCTGATCTCCTTTTATGACCATGTGACTCGCCTGGTGGATGAGAGGAAGGCTGTGGATGTGGTATACCTGGACTTTAGCAAGGCCTTTGACACTGTCCCCCACAGTAGACTCCTAGGGAAGCTGTCAGCCCGTGGCTTAGATGCAAGCACTCTGTGCTGGGTTAGGAATTGGCTGGATGGCCGAGCCCAGAGAGTGGTGGTGAACGGTGTCTCATCCAGTTGGCGGCCGGTCACCAGTGGTGTCCCCCAGGGATCGGTGTTAGGTCCGGTCCTGTTTAATATCTTTATAGATGATCTGGATGAGGGAATTGAGTCCATCATCAGCAAGTTTGCTGATGATACCAAACTGGGAAGAAGGGTTGATCTGTTAGAGGGTAGGATGGCCCTGCAGAGGGACCTGGACAGATTGGAGAGATGGGCCGATTCCAATGGGATGATGTTTAATAAGTCCAAATGTCGGGTACTTCATTTTGGACACAACAATCCCATGCAGAGCTACAGACTGGGGACAGAGTGGCTGGAGAGTAGTGAGGCAGAAAGGGACCTGGGAGTGCTGGTTGACAGGAAGCTCAACATGAGCCAGCAGTGTGCCCAGGTGGCCAAGAAGGCCAATGGCATTCTGGCCTGCATCAGGAATAGTGTGGTGAGCAGAACCAGAGAAGTTATCGTCCCCCTGTACTCGGCACTAGTCAGACCTCATCTGGAATACTGTGTACAGTTCTGGGCCCCCCAGTTTGGGAAAGATGTCAGGATACTGGAATGTGTTCAGAGGAGGGCAACGAAGATGGTAAAGGGGCTGGAGCATAAGCCCTATGAGGAGCGACTGAGGGAGTTGGGGCTGTTTAGTCTAAAGAAGAGGAGGCTCAGGGGAGACCTCATTGCTCTCTACAGCTACCTGAAAGGAGGTTGTAGTCGGTCAGGGGTTGGTCTCTTCTCTCAGGTGACCAGTGACAGAACTAGAGGGCATGGACTCAAGCTACGTCAGGGAAAGTTTAGGCTTGATGTGAGGAAGAAGTTCTTTACTGAAAGGGTGATTGGCCATTGGAATGCGTTGCCCAGGGAGGTGGTGGAGTCGCCGACCCTGGAGGTGTTTAAGGGGAGATTGGATGTGGCACTGAGTGCCATGGTTTAGATGATGGTTGGTGTTAGTGTTGGGTTATAGGTTGGACTTGATGATCTCAGAGGTCCTTTCCAACCTTGTCATACTGTGATACTGTGTGATACTGTGATTTCCCTTTCTGTGTTTCCTCGAATCATGGTGGGGAGCCTGTCAGTTGTCCCCGCACCAGCAGCGCATTTGGCGGGGGCTGTCAAGGGTGTCCAACCCCGGCTCCTGCCTCCCCTCCTGCTTGGAACAACCCATGTCCCTCCTGCCCCGAGCCACTCGTGCCCAGCTCACAGAAGCAGCACCTCTGTGACATCAGCGCAGGGCCAAGGGCACTGCGGGCAGCGTGAGCACTGCGCTCAGTCTGTCTGCTGCTGTCCTGCTGGCCACCAGCTCTCCGATCAGCAGCTGCTTTGTGTTGCTGGAACCATGAAAGGATTCGTCGTCGTCCTCATCCTGCTCTCCCTGTACCTGCCCGCGCAGGGCACATGGGACACCTGCGAGTAAGTGCTCCATGCTGTTCTTGACAACAACGCCAGGCAACGCTCCAGGCTTGGGGAAGAGCAGCTGGAAAGCTGCCTGGCAGAAAAGGACCTGGGGGTGCTGGCTGACAGGGGCTGAACATGAGCCAGCAGGGTGGCCAAGTGGCCAAGAAGGCCAGCAGCATCCTGGCTTGGATCAGCCATGGTGTGGCCAGCAGGAGCAGGGAAGGGATCGTTCCCCAGGATTCGGTGCTGGGGAGGCCGCACCTGAATCCTGGCTTCGCTGTTGGGCCCCTCACCCATCCCTCTCGGCAGCTTCCAGAGAGGAGGTTTGGCCAGGGCAGGGGTTGTTCTGTTCTTCGCATGGGACCCCTGCGAGGGAGTGGCCCTTGTGCTGGGAGGGAGTTTGGGCAGCTCTGCTGGGTTTCACTGGATGTTTCCCGATTGTCCCCCATGGCCACTCCACAGCTTTTTCAACCCCGTGTGAGATCTTCAGTTCCTCTCCAGAGTCTGGGCTGTTGGCAAAGCTCCTCGACAAGGCTAAAGCAGAGACAGGGGCGGACGCCCACCCGCTCCGTGGGGTTCCCTGGCCCCGCGCTCCCTGCAGGGATGCTGGCTGGGGAGGGAAGGCAGCTGAGCTTCAGCGCCAACATCAGCGAAGCCTCGAGCAGGACACTAAGGAGTTTCTGGTTTCCACAGGACCTGCGGACTCCGGCCAATGACGTATTTCACTTCTGGCATGTCACGCGTCGTGGGGGGCAGAGATGCCCAGCCGGGAGCCTGGCCGTGGATAGTGAGCATCCAGAAGGTCACGGAAACACACGTGTATCCCGTGTGTGGAGGGACTCTCATCTCCCCACAGTGGGTGCTCACAGCAGCCCACTGCTTCTTTAATGCCAGGTATGGAGGAGCTGAGAACAGGGATATCTCCGCAGCAGCGGCAGGTGCCCGGCAACAGCACCATAGGCAACTCCCACCCCTGTTCCCTGCAGTGCTGCCTCTCACCCCTCTCTCCATCCACTTTCCAGTGATGTCCTGATGTGGCGCGTGGTGGCCGGCGTCAACAACTTGATCCGCGAGGGCCCCGAGACCGAAGTGCGTTACGCCAGGCAGATCATCGTGCACCAAGAGTATGATAAGGCCACCGAGAAGAATGACATCGCCCTGATAGAATTTGACCAGCCTGTGCAGTGCAGCCCCTACGTGCAGCGCGCCTGCGTGCCCGACGCCTCGCTGCGACTCTGGGAACTGAGAAACTGCTACGTCAGCGGCTGGGGGGCCACCACTGCCAGATGTGAGTGCCCAAAAAGTATTGGTGTCCTGGGAGCAAGCTGGGCATCCAGGGCAGACGGGTTGGGCTTTGTGACAGCAGAGGCGAGAGCCAGAGTCAGGCTGTCTCTGGGGACATCTGCCTCTGGGGAGATGGGCCTGACCCAAAGCAAGGCAGAAGGGACGCACTGCAACAGTGCATCTCCGGAGGCAAAGTCAAGCCCTGCGGAAGGGGTTCTCCCTGGACCATAGAATCATAGAATGCTTTGCGTTGGAAGGGACCTTAAAGGTTGCAACCCCCCTGCCATGAGCAGGGACACTTCCCACTAGACAAGACTGCTCAAGGCCCCATCCAACCTGGCCTTGAGTAGCCCCAACTCTCTCCACCTGTCCTCACAGCAGAGGTGCTCCAGCCCTCGGATCATCTTCGTAGCCCTCCCCTACACCTGTCCCAACAGTTCCGTATCCTTCTGATGTCGAGGATTGCAGAACTGGACACAGCACTCCAGGCGGGGTCTCCCATGGGTGCAGTAGAGGCTGGAGGAGAAGTGGCAGGGAGCTGCCAGGTGTTAATTTCTGTCTGTGCCCACAGCTGCAGGAATACCCCTTGTGCTGCAGGAGGCCCAGGTCCACCTCATCGACACCCAGATCTGCAACAGCAGCGGGTGGTACCGTGGGGCCATCCACCATGACAACCTGTGTGCGGGCTATCCGCAGGGCGGCATTGACACCTGCCAGGTAGGAGCTCCCAGTCCGGCCCTGGAACATCCCTCTGCCCCCCTTACAGTCCCATGGCCACCTCCCTGACCACATCCCGTTGGCTCCAGCGCCAGAGCAGAGCCTTTCTGTGCAGGGAACACAGTTCTGGAGCTGCTGGGAGAGAGCAGGAGCAGCCCTGGCGCTGAGAGAGCCCCCAGCAACCCCTGACTTCTCTCTCCTCCCTTGCAGGGAGACAGCGGTGGTCCTCTGGTCTGCCAAGATCCCCGCAGTGACCAGTTCTGGCTGGTGGGAGTGACCAGCTGGGGAAAAGGCTGTGCCAGAGCTCGTCGACCAGGCGTGTACACTTCCACACAGCACTTTGGTGACTGGATCCTGGCCCAGATGGGGCTGCGCTCAGGAGGAGCAGCCCCAACAACAGAAGGGGACAACGGTCACTTTCTCATAGCCTCGACTCCCGGCCAGACACCCCGTCCAAGTCCACCAGAGCCGAGCCAGTTCAGCTCCTGCCTTCAACCCGTGCAGAAGCTGGTGGACCTTTTCTCTCAGGTGCAGGAGCTCCTGCAGGCCCTGAGGGCTGGAAACACCTAGGCAGCTGTGGGAAGAGGATGTGGGGCAGCCTGCAGGGTCCCACCACCGTGTCCTGCTGGGGCAATGCCTCCCCTTCCAAAGGCAGCCTCAGTGCTGAAGGCCTGCTTGGTCCTGCCTATGCTTTTCAGAGGGTCCATCAGTGCCTCCATTAGCTATCTTTCTATTTCTCTATGTTTCTGTTTCTCTCCACTGTTTCTCTATGATTCTATCTCAATTCTATTCTATGACTGGTTTGGGCTTTTTTGTCTAGAAATAAAATTCCTGGTTTTCACAGCAAGCCCTGCTTCAGTCCCATTCTGTCTGCTGGGCAAGGCAGGGCCTCCACGCCCAGCCCCTGCGCAATGAGGCTGCAGACAGAGAGGAGGGCGCAAAAGGAAAGAGTCCTGGAATCCCTGAGTGGTTTGGGTTGGAAGGGACCCTAGAGGTCATCCAGTTCCATGCCCCCTGCCACAGACAGGGACGTCTCTCAACACACCAGGCTGCTCAATCGCCCATCCAAGCTGGCCTTGAACACTTCCAGGGATGGGGCAGCCACAGCTTCCCAGGGCAACCTGTGCCAGAGTCTCACCATCCTCCTTGTGAAGAATTTCTTCCTAATGTCTGATCTAAATCTTCCCCCTTCCAATTGAAAGCCATGAAAGCTTTAATGCTTTGGAGGCGATCTAAAGGGTGGACCCATGCCTGGTCCAACAGGAGGGAGGAGGTGCTTCATGTCCAGAAGAGCTATTCCGTGGACCTGATTTCCACACTGGTATGCGAGCAATCTATGGCCGTGCTGTGCTTATGGATGTTGGGAGGGAAGGAGTGTTTGTGTCCACATCCAACGCTAAGCACCTGGAAAGGCAGAAAAAGGCTGGGCTGTGTTGGTGTTTGTGTCAGTGGTGGTTGTGGATGCAGGGTGGTGAAGGCACTGCTCTACCTACGTCAGTCGGTTTGCTGTTCCCATTACTTGTGTCACTCTGTGTGTATCCAGCTCCTTGGAATGCCCTACAAGGTTCCTGGACACACATGGGAACAGCAGCAGCCACATCCATCAGGCTGGAACAGAAGCAGCTTCCGACATGTGTGGGAGTGCACGTGATTCACCTCTGGATGGCCTGAAAGACAGAAAGAAAGAGAAAGCGAAAGAGAGAAAGAGACAGAAAGAAAGGAAGAGAGAAAGAGAGAGAAAGAAAGGGAGAGAGAAATAGAGAGAAAGAAAGGGAGAAAGAGAGAAAGAGAGACAGAGAGAGAGAGAGAGACAGAGAGACAGAGAGAGGAAAAGTAAGTAAGAAAGGAAGAAAGAGAGAGAGAAAGAAAGTAAGAAAGAAAGGGAGAGAGAAAGAGAGAAAGAAAGAAAGGAGGGAAGCAAAAGCAAGAAAGAAAGAGGAGAAAGAAAGCAAGCAAGAAAGAGAGAAACAGAGAAAAGAAAAAAAAAAGAAAAGGAAGAAAGATAGGGAAGAGTACGTAGATGTTAAATCTTAAAATCTAACACTCAAACTAATTTTCCCAAATTTTCCTGAGATGACCAGTGCCACGTGGGGCTGGCATGATTGTTGGAGCTTTTGGACAAAGTGCTGTAATTCTGGACATCCATTTGTCCCCCAGCGACCACTGACACTGGTCACAGCCCCCCATCCTGACTCTCATGCAGTCTGAGGAAGCATTTTAAGAGACCATTTGTTCTTTCCACAATTCCATTTGCTTGTGGGTAGTATGGAGTACAAAATACCCACGAATGTCCCGTGTTTGAAATGTTCAAACTGTGGCCAAAAACACACAGGGAGTTGTTGGAGTCTTAAAAGGAGAAGAAGGTCAATAATTTAACGGTGCCTTAGCAGCCAAGGGGAATCTCTGAATGATGGTATACCTGATGAAAACCATGTTATGGCAGTAAGAAACAAAATATCCAAGTTCTACGGCAACACTAGTGTTGGTAAAAGACCATGGTATTTTTCATGTCTTAAGAAATATCTTAGGAGCATCAGACAGGCAGGAGATTCACAAAAGATGGGTCCCCGTTGATGATTGTCTTTTGTAATTGTTCCGGTAGGGGATTCCAGTTTGTTCAGCACGATGGCTAGAGAATAGTGCAAGTTATTATCATGGCCTTTGAATGAGGAGCTGGACATTTAATGAAATGAAGAAATTCCAAGCCAGCAGTTTAGAGATATTCCTGATAACTTGGAGGAGATTGGTAGGAGAATGGGTGGAGCTGATTGATGGGTGAATTCGGTAGGTGATTTTTGGGGTACCGGCCATTCCAAAAGATCCCTTGGAGCGTGCACAGAAGAAGCAAGAAATGAGTTGGCATTTGTTACAATTACATGCAGATCTATGACTACGTGCGTGAAGAATATAGCACGGCTTTGTGTCCTTTCTCGTGTAAATGAAGGCAAGAAACTCCTTGAGTCGTGCTTGAGTTGAGGAAAAGAAAACCCTCCAAGCAGCCAGGATTTGCACAAACTTGAATACCACTCAATTTGCACAATCTCTCGGTGATGTAGTTGTTGGCTTATCATGGAGTCATGAGGCAGGGTAGCTACACCATGAATGCATCCTGCAGCCATGCCCGGCAGGTAGGACAGATTGTTAGAGGTGTGAAGGGCAGCTTGATATCCCTGACTTTTATCGGGATCTACAAGTTCCCGAGCCCTGCGCGGAGTGGATGCAGAGGGAGACAGAGTTAGTGCGTAATTAGTGCAAGACCCACCCCCTGAGTGCTCTGAGCCAGATCACAACTACATGTCCGGAGTGGGTGCCACAAGAGGTGCTGCAGCAAAAGCACGTTGGCCAGGGCCACAGTGTCTGACCGAAGCACCTGGAGCAACATCTCACACCATGAGTTGGGGTTGTTAAAGACTGGAGAAGAGAAGGCTCTGGGGAGACCTCAGAGCAGTGCTCTAGGGGGCTCCAGGAAATGTGGGGAGGGGTGATTTATCGAGTGCAAGAGTACATTAAGGGGGAATGGTTTTAAGCTGGAGGAGGGGAGATTGAGGTGAGATCTTTGGAGGAAAAGTTTCCGTGGGAGGGTGGTGAGGCCTTGGCACAGGTTGCCCAGAGAAGTGGTGGCTGCCCCATCCCTGGAGGTGTTCAAGGCCAGCTTGGATGGGGCCTTGAGCACCCCGATGCAGTGGAAGGTGTCCCTGCCCATGGCATGTGGTTGGACCCGGATGGGCCTTGAGCTCCCTTCCAAGCCAAACCACTCTATGATTCGATGTGGAACTTTTTTTTCTCTCCAAGAGTGATCAAAGAAGCTCCTGAGATGTGTGCTGTAGTGGGCTCTGCTCGAGAGCCGGATTTTAGACTGGGCAGCCTCTGGAGGTCCTTTCCGGCCTCTGGTTTTCTACAATTCTGTGATTCACGTATAAGTGGCACATGTGAGGGAGCCTGGATATCATGGGTGAGCACTCCAGGGTGTTGCTGGAGTAGAGCACAGCTGGAGATGACACGGCGTGGGGATGTAAACTTCAGGCCAGTCCTCTTCTTCCTTCCAGCATGGCCATAATTCAGAGCGTACCCAACTCAGGGGCTCAGGAGCTCGTTAGGATTTCCCTTTCTGTGTTTCCTCGAATCATGGTGGGGAGCCTGTCAGTTGTCCCCGCACCAGCAGCGCATTTGGCGGGGGCTGTCAAGGGTGTCCAACCCCGGCTCCTGCCTCCCCTCCTGCTTGGAACAACCCATGTCCCTCCTGCCCCGAGCCACTCGTGCCCAGCTCACAGAAGCAGCACCTCTGTGACATCAGCGCAGGGCCAAGGGCACTGCGGGCAGCGTGAGCACTGCGCTCAGTCTGTCTGCTGCTGTCCTGCTGGCCACCAGCTCTCCGATCAGCAGCTGCTTTGTGTTGCTGGAACCATGAAAGGATTCGTCGTCGTCCTCATCCTGCTCTCCCTGTACCTGCCCGCGCAGGGCACATGGGACACCTGCGAGTAAGTGCTCCATGCTGTTCTTGACAACAACGCCAGGCAACGCTCCAGGCTTGGGGAAGAGCAGCTGGAAAGCTGCCTGGCAGAAAAGGACCTGGGGGTGCTGGCTGACAGGGGCTGAACATGAGCCAGCAGGGTGGCCAAGTGGCCAAGAAGGCCAGCAGCATCCTGGCTTGGATCAGCCGTGGTGTGGCCAGCAGGAGCAGGGAAGGGATCGTTCCCCAGGATTCGGTGCTGGGGAGGCCGCACCTGAATCCTGGCTTCGCTGTTGGGCCCCTCACCCATCCCTCTCGGCAGCTTCCAGAGAGGAGGTTTGGCCAGGGCAGGGGTTGTTCTGTTCTTCGCATGGGACCCCTGCGAGGGAGTGGCCCTTGTGCTGGGAGGGAGTTTGGGCAGCTCTGCTGGGTTTCACTGGATGTTTCCCGATTGTCCCCCATGGCCACTCCACAGCTTTTTCAACCCCGTGTGAGATCTTCAGTTCCTCTCCAGAGCCTGGGCTGTTGGCAAAGCTCCTCGACAAGGCTAAAGCAGAGACAGGGGCGGACGCCCACCCGCTCCGTGGGGTTCCCTGGCCCCGCGCTCGCTGCAGGGATGCTGGCTGGGGAGGGAAGGCAGCTGAGCTTCAGCGCCAACATCAGCGAAGCCTCGAGCAGGACACTAAGGAGTTTCTGGTTTCCACAGGACCTGCGGACTCCGGCCAATGACGTATTTCACTTCTGGCATGTCACGCGTCGTGGGGGGCAGAGATGCCCAGCCGGGAGCCTGGCCGTGGATAGTGAGCATCCAGAAGGTCACGGAAACACACGTGTATCCCGTGTGTGGAGGGACTCTCATCTCCCCACAGTGGGTGCTCACAGCAGCCCACTGCTTCTTTAATGCCAGGTATGGAGGAGCTGAGAACAGGGATATCTCCGCAGCAGCGGCAGGTGCCCGGCAACAGCACCATAGGCAACTCCCACCCCTGTTCCCTGCAGTGCTGCCTCTCACCCCTCTCTCCATCCACTTTCCAGTGATGTCCTGATGTGGCGCGTGGTGGCCGGCGTCAACAACTTGATCCGCGAGGGCCCCGAGACCGAAGTGCGTTACGCCAGGCAGATCATCGTGCACCAAGAGTATGATAAGGCCACCGAGAAGAATGACATCGCCCTGATAGAATTTGACCAGCCTGTGCAGTGCAGCCCCTACGTGCAGCGCGCCTGCGTGCCCGACGCCTCGCTGCGACTCTGGGAACTGAGAAACTGCTACGTCAGCGGCTGGGGGGCCACCACTGCCAGATGTGAGTGCCCAAAAAGTATTGTTGTCCTGGGAGCAAGCTGGGCATCCAGGGCAGACGGGTTGGGCTTTGTGACAGCAGAGGCGAGAGCCAGAGTCAGGCTGTCTCTGGGGACATCTGCCTCTGGGGAGATGGGCCTGACCCAAAGCAAGGCAGAAGGGACGCACTGCAACAGTGCATCTCCGGAGGCAAAGTCAAGCCCTGCGGAAGGGGTTCTCCCTGGACCATAGAATCATAGAATGCTTTGCGTTGGAAGGGACCTTAAAGGTTGCAACCCCCCTGCCATGAGCAGGGACACTTCCCACTAGACAAGACTGCTCAAGGCCCCATCCAACCTGGCCTTGAGTAGCCCCAACTCTCTCCACCTGTCCTCACAGCAGAGGTGCTCCAGCCCTCGGATCATCTTCGTAGCCCTCCCCTACACCTGTCCCAACAGTTCCGTATCCTTCTGATGTCGAGGATTGCAGAACTGGACACAGCACTCCAGGCGGGGTCTCCCATGGGTGCAGTAGAGGCTGGAGGAGAAGTGGCAGGGAGCTGCCAGGTGTTAATTTCTGTCTGTGCCCACAGCTGCAGGAATACCCCTTGTGCTGCAGGAGGCCCAGGTCCACCTCATCGACACCCAGATCTGCAACAGCAGCGGGTGGTACCGTGGGGCCATCCACCATGACAACCTGTGTGCGGGCTATCCGCAGGGCGGCATTGACACCTGCCAGGTAGGAGCTCCCAGTCCGGCCCTGGAACATCCCTCTGCCCCCCTTACAGTCCCATGGCCACCTCCCTGACCACATCCCGTTGGCTCCAGCGCCAGAGCAGAGCCTTTCTGTGCAGGGAACACAGTTCTGGAGCTGCTGGGAGAGAGCAGGAGCAGCCCTGGCGCTGAGAGAGCCCCCAGCAACCCCTGACTTCTCTCTCCTCCCTTGCAGGGAGACAGCGGTGGTCCTCTGGTCTGCCAAGATCCCCGCAGTGACCAGTTCTGGCTGGTGGGAGTGACCAGCTGGGGAAAAGGCTGTGCCAGAGCTCGTCGACCAGGCGTGTACACTTCCACACAGCACTTTGGTGACTGGATCCTGGCCCAGATGGGGCTGCGCTCAGGAGGAGCAGCCCCAACAACAGAAGGGGACAACGGTCACTTTCTCATAGCCTCGACTCCCGGCCAGACACCCCGTCCAAGTCCACCAGAGCCGAGCCAGTTCAGCTCCTGCCTTCAACCCGTGCAGAAGCTGGTGGACCTTTTCTCTCAGGTGCAGGAGCTCCTGCAGGCCCTGAGGGCTGGAAACACCTAGGCAGCTGTGGGAAGAGGATGTGGGGCAGCCTGCAGGGTCCCACCACCGTGTCCTGCTGGGGCAATGCCTCCCCTTCCAAAGGCAGCCTCAGTGCTGAAGGCCTGCTTGGTCCTGCCTATGCTTTTCAGAGGGTCCATCAGTGCCTCCATTAGCTATCTTTCTATTTCTCTATGTTTCTGTTTCTCTCCACTGTTTCTCTATGATTCTATCTCAATTCTATTCTATGACTGGTTTGGGCTTTTTTGTCTAGAAATAAAATTCCTGGTTTTCACAGCAAGCCCTGCTTCAGTCCCATTCTGTCTGCTGGGCAAGGCAGGGCCTCCACGCCCAGCCCCTGCGCAATGAGGCTGCAGACAGAGAGGAGGGCGCAAAAGGAAAGAGTCCTGGAATCCCTGAGTGGTTTGGGTTGGAAGGGACCCTAGAGGTCATCCAGTTCCATGCCCCCTGCCACAGACAGGGACGTCTCTCAACACACCAGGCTGCTCAATCGCCCATCCAAGCTGGCCTTGAACACTTCCAGGGATGGGGCAGCCACAGCTTCCCAGGGCAACCTGTGCCAGAGTCTCACCATCCTCCTTGTGAAGAATTTCTTCCTAATGTCTGATCTAAATCTTCCCCCTTCCAATTGAAAGCCATGAAAGCTTTAATGCTTTGGAGGCGATCTAAAGGGTGGACCCATGCCTGGTCCAACAGGAGGGAGGAGGTGCTTCATGTCCAGAAGAGCTATTCCGTGGACCTGATTTCCACACTGGTATGCGAGCAATCTATGGCCGTGCTGTGCTTATGGATGTTGGGAGGGAAAGAGTGTTTGTGTCCACATCCAACGCTAAGCACCTGGAAAGGCAGAAAAAGGCTGGGCTGTGTTGGTGTTTGTGTCAGTGGTGGTTGTGGATGCAGGGTGGTGAAGGCACTGCTCTACCTACGTCAGTCGGTTTGCTGTTCCCATTACTTGTGTCACTCTGTGTGTATCCAGCTCTTTGGAATGCCCTACAAGGTTCCTGGACACACATGGGAACAGCAGCAGCCACATCGATCAGGCTGGAACAGAAGCAGCTTCCGACATGTGTGGGAGTGCACGTGATTCACCTCTGGATGGCCTGAAAGACAGAAAGAAAGAGAAAGCGAAAGAGAGAAAGAGAGAGAAAGAAAGGGAGAGAGAAAGAGAGAGAAAGAAAGGGAGAGAGAAATAGAGAGAAAGAAAGGGAGAAAGAAAGAGAGAAAGAGAGACAGAGAGAGAGAGAGAGACAGAGAGACAGAGAGAGGAAAAGTAAGTAAGAAAGGAAGAAAGAGAGAGAGAAAGAAAGTAAGAAAGAAAGGGAGAGAGAAAGAGAGAAAGAAAGAAAGGAGGGAAGCAAAAGCAAGAAAGAAAGAGGAGAAAGAAAGCAAGCAAGAAAGAGAGAAACAGAGAAAAGAAAAAAAAAAGAAAAGGAAGAAAGATAGGGAAGAGTACGTAGATGTTAAATCTTAAAATCTAACACAAACTAATTTTCCCAAATTTTCCTGAGATGACCAGTGCCACGTGGGGCTGGCATGATTGTTGGAGCTTTTGGACAAAGTGCTGTAATTCTGGACATCCATTTGTCCCCCAGCGACCACTGACACTGGTCACAGCCCCCCATCCTGACTCTCATGCAGTCTGAGGAAGCATTTTAAGAGACCATTTGTTCTTTCCACAATTCCATTTGCTTGTGGGTAGTATGGAGTACAAAATACCCAGGAATGTCCCGTGTTTGAAATGTTCAAACTGTGGCCAAAAACACACAGGGAGTTGTTGGAGTCTTAAAAGGAGAAGAAGGTCAATAATTTAACGGTGCCTTAGCAGCCAAGGGGAATCTCTGAATGATGGTATACCTGATGGAAACCATGTTATGGCAGTAAGAAACAAAATATCCAAGTTCTACAGCAACACTAGTGTTGGTAAAAGACCATGGTATTTTTCATGTCTTAAGAAATATCTTAGGAGCATCAGACAGGCAGGAGATTCACAAAAGATGGGTCCCAGTTGATGATTGTCTTTTGTAATTGTTCCGGTAGGGGATTCCAGTTTGTTCAGCACGATGGCTAGAGAATAGTGCAAGTTATTATCATGGCCTTTGAATGAGGAGCTGGACATTTAATGAAATGAAGAAATTCCAAGCCAGCAGTTTAGAGATATTCCTGATAACTTGGCGGAGATTGGTAGGAGAATGGGTGGAGCTGATTGATGGGTGAATTCGGTAGGTGATTTTTGGGGTACCGGCCATTCCAAAAGATCCCTTGGAGCATGCACAGAAGAAGCAAGAAATGAGTTGGCATTTGTTACAATTACATGCAGATCTATGACTACGTGCGTGAAGAATATAGCACGGCTTTGTGTCCTTTCTCGTGTAAATGAAGGCAAGAAACTCCTTGAGTCGTGCTTGAGTTGAGGAAAAGAAAACCCTCCAAGCAGCCAGGATTTGCACAAACTTGAATACCACTCAATTTGCACAATCTCTCGGTGATGTAGTTGTTGGCTTATCATGGAGTCATGAGGCAGGGTAGCTACACCATGAATGCATCCTGCAGCCATGCCCGGCAGGTAGGACAGATTGTTAGAGGTGTGAAGGGCAGCTTGATATCCCTGGCTTTTATCGGGAGCTACAAGTTCCCGAGCCCTGCGCGGAGTGGATGCAGAGGGAGACAGAGTTAGTGCGTAATTAGTGCAAGACCCACCCCCTGAGTGCTCTGAGCCAGATCACAACTACATGTCCGGAGTGGGTGCCACAAGAGGTGCTGCAGCAAAAGCACGTTGGCCAGGGCCACAGTGTGTGACCGAAGCACCTGGAGCAACATCTCACACCATGAGTTGGGGTTGTTAAAGACTGGAGAAGAGAAGGCTCTGGCGAGACCTCAGAGCAGTGCTCTAGGGGGCTCCAGGAAATGTGGGGAGGGGTGATTTATCGAGTGCAAGAGTACATTAAGGGGGAATGGTTTTAAGCTGGAGGAGGGGAGATTGAGGTGAGATCTTTGGAGGAAAAGTTTCCGTGGGAGGGTGGTGAGGCCTTGGCACAAGTTGCCCAGAGAAGTGGTGGCTGCCCCATCCCTGGAGGTGTTCAAGGCCAGCTTGGATGGGGCCTTGAGCACCCCGATGCAGTGGAAGGTGTCCCTGCCCATGGCATGGGGTTGGACCCGGATGGGCCTTGAGCTCCCTTCCAAGCCAAACCACCCTATGATTCGATGTAGAACTCTTTTTTCACTTCAAGAGTGATCAAAGAAGCTCCTGAGATGTGTGCTGTAGTGGGCTCTGCTCGAGAGCCGGATTTTAGACTGGGCAGCCTCTGGAGGTCCTTTCCAGCCTCTGGTTTTCTACAATTCTGTGATTCACGTATAAGTGGCACATGTGAGGGAGCCTGGATATCATGGGTGAGCACTCCAGGGTGTTGCTGGAGTAGAGCACAGCTGGAGATGACACGGCGTGGGGATGTAAACTTCAGGCCAGTCCTCTTCTTCCTTCCAGCATGGCCATAATTCAGAGCGTACCCAACTCAGGGGCTCAGGAGCTCGTTAGGATTTTGAAGGAACTAAGTAACAAAAAGAGGATGTATCGTCGTTGGAAAGAAGGGGACGTAAGCCACGTCATGCTCAAAGATGTTGTTAAGTCGTGTAGGAGGAAAATCAGGGAAGCAAAAGCCCAGTTCGAGCTCAAATTGGCCACTTCTGTTAAGGATAATAAGAAGAGTTTTTATAAATATATCAATGGTCGAAAGAAGGGCAGCAGCGACCTCCACTCCTTGTTGGATGTGGAGGGAAATATAGTAACCACTGATGCAGAGAAGGCCGAGGTACTTAATGCCTTCTTTGCCTCAGTTTTCAACAGTAAGGATGTCAGCGTGCTTGACAGTTGGCCCTCTGAAGTGGTTGATGGGGGCAGGGTTGGCCCTCCTGCAATCCATGAGGAGGAAGTTAGAGACCTGCTGAGCCACTTGGACCCTCATAAGTCTATGGGGCCGGATGGGATCCATCCTAGGGTGTTGAGAGAGCTGGCGGATGAGCTTGCTAAGCCGCTCTCCATCATCTTTCAGCAGTCCTGGCTCACTGGAGAGGTCCCAGAAGACTGGAAGTTGGCCAATGTGACGCCCATCCACAAGAAGGGCCGTAAGGATGATCCAGGTAATTACAGACCTGTCAGCCTGACCTCGGTCCCAGGTAAAATCATGGAGCAGATAATCCTGGGTGAAATCATGCGGCACCTGCAGAAAGGTCAGGAGATCAGGCCCAGCCAGCATGGGTTTAGGAGGGGCAGGTCCTGCCTGACCAACCTGATCTCCTTTTATGACCATGTGACTCGCCTGGTGGATGAGAGGAAGGCTGTGGATGTGGTATACCTGGACTTTAGCAAGGCCTTTGACACTGTCCCCCACAGTAGACTCCTAGGGAAGCTGTCAGCCCGTGGCTTAGATGCAAGCACTCTGTGCTGGGTTAGGAATTGGCTGGATGGCCGAGCCCAGAGAGTGGTGGTGAACGGTGTCTCATCCAGTTGGCGGCCGGTCACCAGTGGTGTCCCCCAGGGATCGGTGTTAGGTCCGGTCCTGTTTAATATCTTTATAGATGATCTGGATGAGGGAATTGAGTCCATCATCAGCAAGTTTGCTGATGATACCAAACTGGGAAGAAGGGTTGATCTGTTAGAGGGTAGGATGGCCCTGCAGAGGGACCTGGACAGATTGGAGAGATGGGCCGATTCCAATGGGATGATGTTTAATAAGTCCAAATGTCGGGTACTTCATTTTGGACACAACAATCCCATGCAGAGCTACAGACTGGGGACAGAGTGGCTGGAGAGTAGTGAGGCAGAAAGGGACCTGGGAGTGCTGGTTGACAGGAAGCTCAACATGAGCCAGCAGTGTGCCCAGGTGGCCAAGAAGGCCAATGGCATTCTGGCCTGCATCAGGAATAGTGTGGTGAGCAGAACCAGAGAAGTTATCGTCCCCCTGTACTCGGCACTAGACAGACCTCATCTGGAATACTGTGTACAGTTCTGGGCCCCCCAGTTTGGGAAAGATGTCAGGATACTGGAATGTGTTCAGAGGAGGGCAACGAAGATGGTAAAGGGGCTGGAGCATAAGCCCTATGAGGAGCGACTGAGGGAGTTGGGGCTGTTTAGTCTAAAGAAGAGGAGGCTCAGGGGAGACCTCATTGCTCTCTACAGCTACCTGAAAGGAGGTTGTAGTCGGTCAGGGGTTGGTCTCTTCTCTCAGGTGACCAGTGACAGAACTAGAGGGCATGGACTCAAGCTACGTCAGGGAAAGTTTAGGCTTGATGTGAGGAAGAAGTTCTTTACTGAAAGGGTGATTGGCCATTGGAATGCGTTGCCCAGGGAGGTGGTGGAGTCGCCGACCCTGGAGGTGTTTAAGGGGAGATTGGATGTGGCACTGAGTGCCATGGTTTAGATGATGG
>JAUMJL010002767.1:0-19208 GCA_033558185.1 Dromococcyx pavoninus
CAGTACCCCCGCCCCGCTCCCCGGGAAAGACCCCTGCCCCGGGACCCATCCCCAGCTCCGGTCCCCCACCCCTACGAAGGATCCCCGTCCCACTCTCCCATTCCCAGACGCGGACGTCCCACCCCTCCCCTAACCCCGGTCCCTACCGCCCCGGGGCACACCCTGTCCCTGTACCCCATACCCGGGACGGACCCCCGCCCCAGCCCCCATTGCCTCGGAACCGCTCCTCCCAGTCCCACAGTCCCCAATCCTTGGGAGAGACGCCGGTCCCACTCTCCCTTCCCAGACCCCCTTTTCACCCCGGTCCCCATCAGCCCAGGACACCCTCCTCTGCTCCGGGACCCATCCCGGTTCCCTAGGAGCACCAGCCAGGAGGGGTCCCAGATTCCAACAAGTCCTTCCCCTCCAGCCTTCGCCACCACTGGCACCCAGAACGACCACCGCTGGCTCCCAGCTCTGCCACTGCTGTCCCCACGGCAGCCCCGGAGCTCCGAACAGCCGCCCACCTCCCCGACAGGCATCTCCCGTGCTGCGACTCCTACTTCTATCCTTCCCCAGGAACACAAGTGTGGCATTTTTGGAGAAAGTGCACCCACCCAGGAAGACAGCAAGGACAATGCGCTGGGCCTCCACGGCGCTGTCTGGATGGGGCAGAACGCTGTGAGTCCTGCCAGCCCCTAGCCCACCTGCCCCAAGCCAGCACTGCTGGTGCTACCTGAGATGGCAAACTCGTTGCCGTTGAGCAGTCGCATGACCGCTTCAAGGCCCAGCCAGCTCTGGCGCTCCAGAACCCGAGGGATGCGGCAGGGGCTCAGGCAGAGCTCGCTAGCAGGCCGAGCATTGTCAGCCCCGCCCAGAGGGACCCCCGTGGGCTGGGGGCATGAGCAAGGTGCTCCGCAGCAGCAGGTGTGCTCACCTGATCGATGATCTTGCAGCTCAGGCTCCGCTGAAAACATAAGCCACGTCCCGAGGCATTTTCAGGTCATACTCTTCATCAACACGTGGGATCCGCAGAGAGGTGCAGCATGCGGGATACGGGAGTAGCCTACTCGAGGCTTCTCTGACCCCACAGTGGTGCAAGTGGGACAAATGCCCAGAGCAGCCTCTGCCTCGATCTCCTGCCCTGCCAGCCCAAGGCCAGCAAACCCAGGACTCGGGCAGGCTGTGCATCTGAGTCCCAACGATGGGAACAAATCCCCTCCACCATGCCTGGCCCCCTCCGCTGCACCCAGAACACTCTGCCATCCCTGGAACCCCTCTACCATCCCCAGATCCAGGTCAAAGAGCTGCCCTCCCAGTGCCAGGAAGGCATAGTGGGTGAAGCATGGCTGGAGCACCCAGCCTTCCACTGCACTGCAGGGGCTGAGGTCAGGGCAGATGCAGAAGCCTGCCGTGAGCCCCTGACACAGCAGGGGCTTCATTCTCCGGGTGAGGACGGAGACGCTGGTGATGCGGTCCAGGAGGCCTCGATGAACAGGTCCTTCTTCCCGGAGAGCTGTGGGCGAGCAGCGCGTGGGGCGGGACCGCGGCTGCTGCGGCCCCCACCGCGACCGGGACCCTCCCGGGCCGAGGCCCCTCCTCCCCTGTACAAGGACCCTCCCGAGCCGAGCCTCTTCCCCTTCGGTACCGGCCAGCACTCGGACCGAGCCCCCTCCTCGCACGTTCCGGGCACGCTTGGCTGTTCCTCTCCCGTCAGGTACCGGGTCTGTCCCGAGCCGAGCCCACTCCCGTCCGGTACCGGACACGCCTGGCTGCTCCTCTCCCCTCCGGTAACGGGCCCCACCCGAGCCCAGCCCCTTCCTCTCCGGTACCGGAACCCTATCCCTCCGGTACAGAGCCCTCTCCCCTGCGGTACCGGGCGCCCCCGACTGCTCCGCTCCCGGACCTGCTCCAGCAGGTAGATGAGCTGCTCCCGCGCCGGCCGCTTCAGGATGTCGAAGTCAGGCGGCTCGGGCGCGTCGCGGCCACCGGCTGCGGCAGCCAGGGCGGGGCGGCGCGGCGCCCGGAACACCCGAGGGCTGCCGCGGGGCCGCCCGGAACGGCGCGCCGAAAGTGCGCATCGCCAAAGCAAGTAGGGGATGCTCAGGCTGCGCGCATGTGTTTCTTGTCCGCCCGGGCACCTGCGGGGGGAACAGGGGCACAGCCAGGGCAGCATTCATCGCACAGCCCCCACCGCCTGCAGCCCCATTGGCACCTACCGGACACCCTTCTGCAGCTGGGCCGAGACCCACCAGACCCCCCTCTGCAGCTGGGTCCCACTGGACACCCCCTACCGCCACCTTTGGCCAGGACAGCACCCACCAGACAACCCCTGAAGGGGGTGCAGGTGAGGCTTCTGCTGGGCTTCTGGGGGTGGTGATGGGGGGGCCGGGTCCCTGCAGCTTGGTGTGAGGGTGTCAGTCTTGGGGTCCTGATCAGTCCCGGGAGCTGGGGGTCAGCTTTTGCCAGGAGACACAGAGCTGCCACCCAGCCAGGAGCAGCCAGCTGCTGGCCGTGCTGCCTTCAGTTCCATCCAGACATTCCCGGCACTGCTGGATCTGCCGCAGGACCTGGAGGTCAGCAGGCTCATCTGCGAGTCCCGGCACACGGCCGTCATCACACGTGAGTGCTCGGCTCTTGGCGCTGCTCGGGACAGCGTGAGGGGCTAATGGGCCCAGGGCTCCCTGGAATACGGCGGGGCAGAGTCTGGAGCCTGGCAGCACACCGTGCTGTGGTGCGGGCGCTGGCTGATGGGTGCTGTCCCGTTCACAGGAGGCAGTGCGCGCTATACTTGGGGCTGGGGTAAGTAATGCCTTTGCTCTGGGAGGGTACAAACCCACCCCCAGGAGCAGCTTTTGCTTTCTGTTCCGTCACTGCTGGCCTTTATTGCTTATATCGTTGTATTTGGTCACCGTGGTTTCAGAGCAGAATGCTTCCCTGAGTTCCTGGCTGCAACTGTTTGAAGGGGGAGGGGGTGTGCTTCTTACTCCCCCCTTTCCTCCCTCCCCCAAAAGCCTGGGGAGCTGTTGCCCTGTGAGGGCAGAAGCCTCAGGGCCACATCATGGCCCAGCATGTTGTCTACAGGCAGCGGAGGTAGTGTGCAGGCCCTGGACCACCTATGTCTGTGTGCTGGATCCAGGAGGGTCCCCACCACTGCAGTGAGGAAGACGGAGAAGCTCAGCTCCTGCCCTGAGGTGGGCAAGCAGCCCTGGGCATGGCCAGGCTGCGTTCAGCCCAAGGGCAGCGGAACAGTGAACCCAGGGTTGGGCTGGTGCCTGGCCCTGCCTGGCTGCCAAGGACAACTGAGGGAAGGACTGAAGGCATTATTTACATCTACTTTTCCATAGTGGCTGGGCTAGTGCTTTGTGTTGTGTCCAAAAGCTGATCCGAGCTCCCTGGTCCCAAGTTGGGTCAGGGGAGGGTTAGAGTGGATAGCAGCAAAAATGTCTTTCCTGACAGGGTGGTGAAGCACGGGAGAGGTGGCACTTCCGGCCACGTCAGTAGGCACAGTGGTGGTGTGTTGATGGGTGGACTGGGAGAGCTTAGAGGTCTTTTCCAAGCTTAAAGATTCTATAATCCTAAAGCCATGCGCTACTCCCTTGCCTTCCACTTCAGACACCCTGCAGGCACACAGGACAGCAGCAATTTAAACAGATTTTTTTTTTATTCTGTTCTAGAACATTGTATATAAAGTTAGAACAAGGGGAGAAAACCAAGAGAATAAATAACAGCAAGGGGGGACTGTAGTGATAACACGGTGCAAAATAATCATGCCACTGAGAACTCACTACCCCTAGGAACAGGTGGGATGGGGCAGGCAGCACCTCAATAGAATGCCTGGGTGGTGGTGGAGTTCAGGACATTGGAGCTACTGGAAGCCTTTGAAAGTTCGCGCTGTGGGAAGAAGAAGCAGGAGATGGGCATGAGGGTTTGTTTGAGGGTGCTGGTTTGTTTGGGCTCCCCAGCTGCTTCTGCTAAGTGCTTTGTGCCCTGTTCTGAAATATCGAGGAGCTGAGGTAAAACTTGGAGCCTGTGAGCCTCCCAGAAGCAGAAGAAGCTATTGCCCACATCCCTCCCGCAGGGGGCAGGCTGGCTGTCCTGGGAAACACATAGGCTGCTCCTCAGCCAAGGGAAGCACAACAGGGCCTGGCCTGGCCTGCCCTACCCAGCTGCGGGACAAAGGGACTCTGCCCCAATCCAGCACCCTCCCTGCCCCAAGGATGAGAACCCGGCGGCGGGGAAACCCTCGGCACAGCCCCAGGGGCACACAGCGCATCCACACATGGGTTGGACTGCCACAGGGAAGGGGTGCTGGGGACTATCTCGTGTCAGAAGATGTTAACGTTTAGGATGGGCTGAGCCTAAGGGAAGGGACCTCCGGCCAGAGACAGCAAAGCTGTGTCCACCCACAGCTCCCCAGCTGCTGCTTGCCCATCCACCAGTGCGGTAGAGGAGGTGGGACAGGGCACGGGGGGACCCTCTGCAAGCTAAGCCCAGTGTAGACAGCAGGCAGGACCCTGCAGGAGTGCGTGCCTTATGAATCCATAAAGGCAGCAGGAAAAGGAGGGGTCAGGAGACCTCCAAAGGCCAGGCTGGGGCAGTGAGAGTGCTGCTGCCAGCTGCCCAGGCCACTGTGCCACAGCCCCTGCGAGAGGCTGGGGAGTACCACCACCTCCAAACCCACAGCAGAGAGGGACTTGGATCACAGGGGCAGCAGGGCTGTTGCAGGAGCCCTGGGCTTACGCAAGGCTGGGAAGTGCCCCAACACCAGGGTCGTATTTGTGCCTGCTCAGGGCCTCTGCAATAGGAGCAGCGCCTGGCCTTGGCCACCATACATCGGTTTTAAGTTTTTGATAGAGAACCAACAGATCTGTTGGCACAGGTGCTGGCAGAAACAGCCATTCTGAGTGGGGACACCGGGAGCGCTGTGCAGAGCCAAGCGCCCCCCCCCCTCGGGCTGCACTGGGAGCAGGGAGCACACCCCCCTGTGCTGCCCAGTGAAAGGAGGTGTGGTTAGAAGAGGTGAATTACCGCAAACTGAGAATAGGTGCTGGCAACAGAACTAACACTGTTGTTACGCTGGGCAGGGGCTGTGGGAGTGCACCCACCGCTCAGGGTGGTTCCGTGCAGCTGGAACACGTTCTCCTTGTCCTGGTTCTTGGGTCTTGAACTGGGATTCTTCGCAGTCACACGGCTGGGGGTCCGAGACTGGACAAGTTACAGGAAGAAGTGACAGTTAGAGGGGACACAGGCAGCAAGTAGAGCCCAGGGAGCTGCACTGGCTTCGCTGCCTTTCACTCTGCAGTGCCAGAGGACTTTCAGTCTTCAGGATCTAGGCTCCAGTTCTGATCCTGGAAACGTACAGCACCACAGCGCGTTTTGAAACTCCCCCCCCAAGATGCAGGATCAGCGCAGAGGAACAGAGGTACACTACAAGTCTGAGTTAGAGGAAGATTTTCTGAATTCTGCTACTGCCCTCCTCCTCCTCCCTCAGGTCCCAGAAACATCCTGCCAGGATCGCAGCAGCATAGTGCAGCAGGTACAGACAAGTGGCCTTTTGCATCCCAGAAGCTCGGCAGTGTAGGTAGCAAAGCTCAGTGTGACAACAGTCAGAGCTGTTGCTACCTCAGCCCACTCTGGAAAGCTCCTTACCTTCCCTCCAGAAGGTGGCAACCGAGACACTGATGACTGGAAGACGTTTCCCCCAAAAGCAGAAGGAACGGTGCTGTTTGGAGTGGCATTGGAGGTGGAAGAGCTGTTGAGCTGAGGGGAAAACCAGAGCACACGTCACACAGGGAGGAAGCTGGTGCCTACACTGTGCCAGGGAAACCAAGGTGGAAGTCCTGGCTGCACAACACCTTCTGCCTCCGGAGCTCCATAGTGCAAAAGGGTGGTCGTCCCCAGGGAGAAGAAGAGCCCACGTCCTGGCCCCTTCCCCTGCTTCCGTTACAATGCCGCAGCCCCCAAGCCCTCCCCACATCTCTGCATGGGGCAGAGGGCAGCCCAAGGCAAGGCACAGCTCCAGCCTAATGGCAGCTCCCAGCAGGGTCCCAGCACACCCACTCTGCTTGGCACGGACAGCTTACCTTCCTCACTTTGCCGGGTGTGGGGGGGCCGAGCACGCGCCGCTTGGTGGGTGGTTGTGGAGTGCTTCCAAACTTCATCTCTGCCTCTGTCTGGCGGCTTTTCCTCAGGTGCTGCACGAGAGATCTGCACTTACAAACGCCAGCAAGCAGCAGGGATATCAACAGCGATTTTACAGGTATCCCAAGTCGAGCTGGGGTTCTGACACAACTAGGAGCAGGAAAGGAGCTCACCATGCACAGACATTGACAGCGATGGACACCGGTCCTGCTGCCAGAGAAAGGCGACTGCACGCAAAACCCATCTCCAGGCAGAGAGTGAGAAGACTGAAAGCCCCTGGCAGTAGCTGGGGCTGTTTCCCTGCTCCATGCTGGGCCCCATGCAGCAGAGGCTCCTCCAGGCCAGGAGGCAGCAGCCTCAGCTTTGCACTCACCCGTTCCTGTTTCTCCTTCTCTTTCTCCAGGTGGTATAGCTGCCACTGCTCTGACACGTATGCCATGAACTGCTGCCCCTTCACCAGGAACAGCCCCCCGTGCTCCTGCTCCCAGGCCAGGACACGGCTCTCCAGATCCTCCTGCAGCTGATGAGGACAAGAGGGCAGTTAGAGAGGCTGCCCTCTCCAGTGCGGGCAGCCCCCCACCCACAGATATTCCTTGCTGGCTCCGAGTGCTGCACTGCTCCTTGGTCAGCACCGTGCAGGCCTGTTTGGGACTACAGCTTCTGCTGTAGGGCTGAACCTACCCTGGCAAGCACCTTCTGCAGCTTTGCTCGCTGCTTCTCTTCTTTCAGCAGGTTCCCCCCGCGGTTGGTGAAGCGACTGGGGTCTTTTGATTTCCTCTGGGACAGAAGGGAGGTCAGGAGAAAACCAAACGCACTGCCCAGTCTCACAGCCCAACATAAATCCCATGGGATAAGGGTGCCAGTGGAATCCATCCCTGCGATGCAGAACCAGCACAAACCACAGCTCCCCACCCCCTCAACGATCTGCTGGGGTTTCCTAGTGCCTCCCTGGTCTTTCCCAAGAGCACTTTGCACATGGGAGCAGAGGCGTGCGCTGCTAGCGGCCCAGCACGGAGCCAGGCAGAGCATGTTCCAGCCCGGACAATACCTCCAGTTCCAGGAACACCTTCCAGTTCTCCTCCCATTTCCTGACAGATTCGAAAAGATCTTTGTGCATTTCATAGAAGCTCTTCATTTTCCCCACCTCAGCCTCATGAAGCTCGAACAGGGCCTCTGTATAGTCCTCTGGAGAGGATGGAACAGCGCTTTCAGGAGGCAGCCAGGAATCCCAGTGCCTCTGTGGGCTGCGCGCAGCCCCTCCCAGCAGGTCCCACAGAGCAGCCAATAAGCAGGAAGAGCCAGCACTCACCATCGTAAAAGGGGCTGAAGGCTTCCCTCTGCTCTGGACTGTAGAAACATTTGTCCCAGTACACAGCCAGCTCTGCCCGGATCGCCTGAATCACATTTTTCATGTTCAGCAGATTCAGCTCCTCCAGATTGTCCATTTCCAACTGCAGCTACAAACAAGATCAGAGCACAGACTCAGGGAAGGCAGCAACGAGAAGAGGAGCAAAACAAGATTTATCTTGTGCATAAGCCACTTTCTAGGCTGAGGCATTTGCCAGCACCAACTCCCAGCTCCTCCACCTGTGAGGGCAAGATTTGGTCTGTTCACCTTGCACTTGACTGCTGGAAACAGCTCCTCTGCTCTGGCTGACCAGACAGAAGCACGCAAGCCACAGCTGCTGCTCCCCAGCTCCCACTTCCAAAGGCACAGGATGCTCCTTACAGCTTTCCTGGTTTTGGCTCCGGACCCAGCCGTGTGCACTGCAGAAGCCTCTCTCTCCTCCGCTGGAATCCGCAGCCTGTCCCAAAGTGCGGTGATTCTGGAGCGCAGCTCTGCACACACGGCTTCGTTGTGGGATCGCTGGGATTCCAGCTACAGCAGGGAAAGCACAGGGTCAGTGCCAACACAAAGCCATGCACTCATCTTATGTGATGCCCTTGCAAAAGCTCCCAAAAGGAAGTTCTAGCACACGGGCTTGCTGAAAACTGACAGCCTCCACAGCCGGCAGTGCTGCCTCTGTGTGCCAACATACCTGCTGCAGCAGATCGTGAAGGGCAGCAATGTTGTCCCTGGACAAGCAGAAGGCTTCCTCATCCTCACACACCACCTCCCGCTCAAAGCTGGTGTCTGGAGTGTGGTCCAGTTCCTCCATCAGGAGGATGATTTGCCGCTTAGCGCTGGCAAACTCTTGTTGTCTTTGCTCCTGGAGGTGACAAATGGCATTAGAACCCAGAGAGCACCTTGTACGCATCCCCTCCTCACCTCCCTCTCCCCACTTACCTTCTCAGCAGTCAGGGAGGCCACGTGGCGCCTGTAGCGATCCAGGTCGGCCAGGCTGGGCACAGCATTGCTGTCCATGCAGAATGGGCTGGTGCAGAGGATGTCACACAAGTCTTGATCTTTTTCCATCAGGGTTTTCAGCTCCTGCATCCTGTCTGCTTTCTCTTTGAGCAACACGTCCATGCGGTTGCGCAAATCCTTGTCCATCTGCAGAATGGTAGCTCCTTCCACTGCCTAGAAGAGTCCAGAAATAAGCTTTCTTCTCCCCAACTCTCACTCCTGCCTCATATATTTAAGGCTTCTTAAACAAAGACCTTGCAGAGAACTAGGGCTCGTGTCCTAGATGTTCCCCAGCAAGAGGCGAATGCAGCAGCAACACACCAAGTGAGATGCTGCAAGGCACCCCGCTCCCTCAAAATCATCTCCCCGTGTCCATCCTGCAAGGAGCCACAAAGCCCCCACCTCTGCCAATCGCCAGGAAAAGCAGTTTTAAACATGCCTTCCGAGCTCTGGCCTCTCCAAGACCCCTGGGCAGAGTTCAGGCAGCAGGAGACACCTGCCAGCAAAGTTCTAGTAGAAAGTGATTCCTTACCTCAAAGGGCTCCACCTGGAGCTCCTTGCAGAGGTCATCCAGCTCCTTCTGAGACAAGGCAATACTGTTCAAGAGACGCTGCTTCAGCCCCTCCTCCTCTGCAACCATCAGTTCCAGGATTTCCTGCAGCACAAGCACAGTTAGAAGCAGGCATGGGGATGGAAAGGGAGGAGGGAGCACGCAGGGAGAGGAGACTGGGCATCTGGTGGAGTTCCAGCACCAGGGCAGAGATGCAATGGTAGCCCTGGTGCCCCAACTCAAGCATGACCTGGCCAGCCCCGTGCTGGCAGGCCAGGGGCTCCTGCTGCAGCAGGTCTGGGGACCCCCATCCCAGCCCCTCACCTTGATGTGCCTCTTGACCGTCTCTAAGCGCTCCAGGCGCAGGTCCTCAGGGATTCCGATCTCCGCCCAGATGTCCCGCAGAGTCGCTATGGCTCCATTCAGCTGCGACACGGTCTCAGCCGCCAGCACGTCACTGTGGGCACCGTGATTACTGTCCATCAGCAGCCAGGCACCTGCTGGGAACCCTCGCCCAGGTCCCCCCACCACTGCCCTCCCATCCAGGATCCCCTTTGTTTAGGACTCTCTTCTTGCCACCCCTGCCCTGGGAACCCCTTGCCCATGCCCCTGCCATCCCCTCTCCCAGGACACCCTTGTCCATGTCCCTGTCGGCTCTCCACCAACCATCCCCCTGTCTAGGAACCCCTTGTCCAGGTCCCAGGTCCCCCCAGCTCCCTCTTGTCTAGGTCTCCGTTGCTTCCCTGCCATCCCCCAGGACCCCTCAAAAACCCCTTGCCTGGGTGTCCCTCCCCCACAGCCCCTTGCCCAACTGCAGCTGCTGCCCTCCCATGTAGGACCCCTTTGTCCTCTCTTCTTGATTCCCCGCCTTGGGACACCCATGCCCATGTCCCTGCCGACCTTCCACCCACCACTCTTTGCACGAGTGCCCGCCAACCAGGACCTCCCTGGGAATACCTTGCCTGGGTGTACCCCTCCTCACCGCACTGCACCTGCTGCCCTCCTGGCTGGGACCCTCTTGTCCAGGATTCTCTTACTGTCCCCACCCCGTCCCCACCCCCCCCGCCCAGGAACCACTGCCCCGTGTCCCTGCAGCGTTTCCCCCCAACGCACCGGTACTCCTTGCTCGGGTCCCAGTTCCTTCCCCGCCTGCCCCCCTACTTCTTTGCCCAATAACCCCCGGCCAGGTCCCCACCGCTCCGTCTTGCCCAGATCCCTGTTGCTGCCCTGAAGGACCCCACCGGGAACCCCTTGCCCGAGAGTCCCCCGCCCCACCACAAGCTGCTGCCCATTCGTTCAAGAACCCCGTGTCCAGGATTCCCTTCTTGCCCCCCCCGGGACCCCCTTGCACGTTCCACTGCCGTCCTTCCAACTGCCGCAACCGCCACGTCTGCCCGGGACCCCCTTGCCCATGTCCCTGCCGCCCTTCAACCCACCGCCCGGGACCCCCTTGCTTGTGTCCCCTGCTGCCCCTACAGCCCCCGTCCCCCACCCAGGTACCCCTTGCCCGGGTCCCAGGTGTCTCGTCCTGCCCTTCAAGGAGCCGTTTGCCCGAGTGTCTCCCCGCCCAGATCCTTGTTGTTGCTCTGCCGCCCCCAGGGACCCCCTTGCCCGGGTGTCATCGTCCCCGCCGCCGAGGCCCCCTGTCCCGGTGCCCGTACCTCCGCCTCATTGCGTCCATCACTCTCCGCTCCCGTCGCGCGCTGTAACGATTCCAACTGCCCCCCCCCCCCCAGCGTTCTCATTGGCCGTCGCCTCGGGGAACGTCCTCGCAGGCACCGCCCACAACTGGCGCTCTAGACCCGACTCCCTCCGGCCCCGCCCCAAGCCGCCCGCCAGCCAATGGGACGGACACACCCCCAGGGACCTTCCCCGGCTTCGCTTCGCCATCGCCCCGGAACGTCCCCAGCTCCGATACCTCCTCGGCACCGTCTCCCATCGCCCCAGTACCCCCGCCCCGCTCCCCGGGAAAGACTCCTGCCCCGGGATCCATCCCCAGCTCCGGTCCCCCACCCCTACGAAGGATCCCCGTCCCACTCTCCCATTCCCAGATGCGGACGTCCCACCCCTCCCCTAACCCCGGTCCCTATCGCCCCGGGGCACACCCTGTCCCTGTACCCCATACCCGGGACGGACCCCCGCCCCAGCCCCCATTGCCTCGGAACCGCTCCTCCCAGTCCCACAGTCCCCCATCCTTGGGAGAGATGCCGGTCCCACTCTCCCTTCCCAGACCCCCTTTTCACCCCGGTCCCCATCAGCCCAGGACACCCTCCTCTGCTTCGGGACCCATCCCGGTTCCCTGGGAGCACCAGCCAGGAGGGGTCCCAGATTCCAACAAGTCCTTCCCCTCCAGCCTTCGCCACCACTGGCACCCAGAACGACCACCGCTGGCTCCCAGCTCTGCCACTGCTGTCCCCACGGTAGCCCCAGAGCTCCGAACGGCCGCCCACCTCCCCGACATGCATCTCCCGTGCTGCGGCTCCTACTTCTATCCTTCCCCAGGAACAGAAGTGTGGCATTTTCGGAGAAGGTGCACCCACCCAGGAAGACAGCAAGGACAATGCGCTGGGCCTCCACGGCGCTGTCTGGATGGGGTAGAGCGCTGTGAGTCCTGCCAGCCCCTAGCCCACCTGCCCCAAGCCAGCACTGCTGGTGCTACCTGAGATGGCAAACTCGTTGCCGTTGAGCAGTTGCATGACCTCTTCCAGGCCCAGCCAGCTCTGGCGCTCCAGAACCCGAGGGATGCGGCAGGGGCTCAGGCAGAGCCCCCAAGCAGGCTGAGCATTGTCAGCCCCGCCCAGAGGGACCCCCTGGGGGCATGAGCAAGGTGCTCCGCAGCAGCAGGTGTGCTCACCTGATCGATGATCTTGCAGCTCAGGCTCCGCTGAAAACATCAGCCACGTCCCGAGGCATTTTCAGGTCATACTCTTCATCAACGCGTGGGATCCGCAGAGAGGTGCAGCATGCGGGATACGGGAGCAGCCTACTCGAGGCTTCTCTGACCCCGCAGTGGTGCAAGTGGGACAAATGCCCAGAGCAGCCTCTGCCTCGATCTCCTGCCCCGCCAGCCCAGGGCCAGGAAACCCAGGGCCCGGGCAGGCTGTGCATCTGAGTCCCAACGATGGGAACAAATCCCCTCCACCATGCCTGGCCCCCTCCACTGCCCCCAGAACACTCAGAACACTCTGCCATCCCTGGAACCCCTCTGCCATCCCCAGACCCAGGTCAAAGAGCTGCCCTCCCAGTGCCAGGAAGGCACAGTGGGTGAAGCATGGCTGGAGCACCCAGCCTTCCACTGCACTGCAGGGGCTGAGGTCAGGGCAGATGCAGAAGCCTGCCGTGAGCCCCTGCCACAGCAGGGGCTTCATTCTCCGGGGGTACCCAGCCTGCACCGGCCAGGCCCGGCCACAGTCTCGCACCTTGAGGACGGAGACGCTGGGGATGCGGTCCAGGGGGACTGGATGAACAGGTCCTCCCCTCTACAAGGACCCTCCCGAGCCGAGACTTCGGTACCGTCCCGCCCCCGGCCCGAGCCCCCTCCCCGCCCGTTCCGGGCACGCTTGGCTGCTCCTCTCCCGTCTCGTACTGGGTCGGTACCGGGTCCGTCCCGAGCCGAGCCGAACCCCCTCCCCTCCGGTACCGGATACGCCTGGCTGCTCCTCTCCCCTCCGGTAACGGGCCCCACCCGAGCCCAGCCCCTTCCTCTCCGGTACCGGAACCCTATCCCTCCGGTACAGAGCCCTCTCCCCTGCGGTACCGGGCGCCCCCGACTGCTCCGCTCCCGGACCTGCTCCAGCAGGTAGATGAGCTGCTCCCGCGCCGGCCGCTTCAGGATGTCGAAGTCAGGCGGCTCGGGCGCGTCGCGGCCACCGGCTGCGGCAGCCAGGGCGGGGCGGCGCGGCGCCCGGAACACCCGAGGGCTGCCGCGGGGCCGCCCGGAACGGCGCGCCGAAAGTGCGCATCGCCAAAGCAAGTAGGGGATGCTCAGGCTGCGCGCATGTGTTTCTTGTCCGCCCGGGCACCTGCGGGGGGAACAGGGGCACAGCCAGGGCAGCATTCATCGCACAGCCCCCACCGCCTGCAGCCCCATTGGCACCTACCGGACACCCTTCTGCAGCTGGGCCGAGACCCACCAGACCCCCCTCTGCAGCTGGGTCCCACTGGACACCCCCTACCGCCACCTTTGGCCAGGACAGCACCCACCAGACAACCCCTGAAGGGGGTGCAGGTGAGGCTTCTGCTGGGCTTCTGGGGGTGGTGATGGGGGGGCCGGGTCCCTGCAGCTTGGTGTGAGGGTGTCAGTCTTGGGGTCCTGATCAGTCCCGGGAGCTGGGGGTCAGCTTTTGCCAGGAGACACAGAGCTGCCACCCAGCCAGGAGCAGCCAGCTGCTGGCCGTGCTGCCTTCAGTTCCATCCAGACATTCCCGGCACTGCTGGATCTGCCGCAGGACCTGGAGGTCAGCAGGCTCATCTGCGAGTCCCGGCACACGGCCGTCATCACACGTGAGTGCTCGGCTCTTGGCGCTGCTCGGGACAGCGTGAGGGGCTAATGGGCCCAGGGCTCCCTGGAATACGGCGGGGCAGAGTCTGGAGCCTGGCAGCACACCGTGCTGTGGTGCGGGCGCTGGCTGATGGGTGCTGTCCCGTTCACAGGAGGCAGTGCGCGCTATACTTGGGGCTGGGGTAAGTAATGCCTTTGCTCTGGGAGGGTACAAACCCACCCCCAGGAGCAGCTTTTGCTTTCTGTTCCGTCACTGCTGGCCTTTATTGCTTATATCGTTGTATTTGGTCACCGTGGTTTCAGAGCAGAATGCTTCCCTGAGTTCCTGGCTGCAACTGTTTGAAGGGGGAGGGGGTGTGCTTCTTACTCCCCCCTTTCCTCCCTCCCCCAAAAGCCTGGGGAGCTGTTGCCCTGTGAGGGCAGAAGCCTCAGGGCCACATCATGGCCCAGCATGTTGTCTACAGGCAGCGGAGGTAGTGTGCAGGCCCTGGACCACCTATGTCTGTGTGCTGGATCCAGGAGGGTCCCCACCACTGCAGTGAGGAAGACGGAGAAGCTCAGCTCCTGCCCTGAGGTGGGCAAGCAGCCCTGGGCATGGCCAGGCTGCGTTCAGCCCAAGGGCAGCGGAACAGTGAACCCAGGGTTGGGCTGGTGCCTGGCCCTGCCTGGCTGCCAAGGACAACTGAGGGAAGGACTGAAGGCATTATTTACATCTACTTTTCCATAGTGGCTGGGCTAGTGCTTTGTGTTGTGTCCAAAAGCTGATCCGAGCTCCCTGGTCCCAAGTTGGGTCAGGGGAGGGTTAGAGTGGATAGCAGCAAAAATGTCTTTCCTGACAGGGTGGTGAAGCACGGGAGAGGTGGCACTTCCGGCCACGTCAGTAGGCACAGTGGTGGTGTGTTGATGGGTGGACTGGGAGAGCTTAGAGGTCTTTTCCAAGCTTAAAGATTCTATAATCCTAAAGCCATGCGCTACTCCCTTGCCTTCCACTTCAGACACCCTGCAGGCACACAGGACAGCAGCAATTTAAACAGATTTTTTTTTTATTCTGTTCTAGAACATTGTATATAAAGTTAGAACAAGGGGAGAAAACCAAGAGAATAAATAACAGCAAGGGGGGACTGTAGTGATAACACGGTGCAAAATAATCATGCCACTGAGAACTCACTACCCCTAGGAACAGGTGGGATGGGGCAGGCAGCACCTCAATAGAATGCCTGGGTGGTGGTGGAGTTCAGGACATTGGAGCTACTGGAAGCCTTTGAAAGTTCGCGCTGTGGGAAGAAGAAGCAGGAGATGGGCATGAGGGTTTGTTTGAGGGTGCTGGTTTGTTTGGGCTCCCCAGCTGCTTCTGCTAAGTGCTTTGTGTCCTGTTCTGAAATATCGAGGAGCTGAGGAAAAACTTGGAGCCTGTGAGCCTCCCAGAAGCAGAAGAAGCTATTGCCCACATCCCTCCCGCAGGGGGCAGGCTGGCTGTCCTGGGAAACACATAGGCTGCTCCTCAGCCAAGGGAAGCACAACAGGGCCTGGCCTGGCCTGCCCTACCCAGCTGCGGGACAAAGGGACTCTGCCCCAATCCAGCACCCTCCCTGCCCCAAGGATGAGAACCCGGCGGCGGGGAAACCCTCGGCACAGCCCCAGGGGCACACAGCGCATCCACACATGGGTTGGACTGCCACAGGGAAGGGGTGCTGGGGACTATCTCGTGTCAGAAGATGTTAACGTTTAGGATGGGCTGAGCCTAAGGGAAGGGACCTCCGGCCAGAGACAGCAAAGCTGTGTCCACCCACAGCTCCCCAGCTGCTGCTTGCCCATCCACCAGTGCGGTAGAGGAGGTGGGACAGGGCACGGGGGGACCCTCTGCAAGCTAAGCCCAGTGTAGACAGCAGGCAGGACCCTGCAGGAGTGCGTGCCTTATGAATCCATAAAGGCAGCAGGAAAAGGAGGGGTCAGGAGACCTCCAAAGGCCAGGCTGGGGCAGTGAGAGTGCTGCTGCCAGCTGCCCAGGCCACTGTGCCACAGCCCCTGCGAGAGGCTGGGGAGTACCACCACCTCCAAACCCACAGCAGAGAGGGACTTGGATCACAGGGGCAGCAGGGCTGTTGCAGGAGCCCTGGGCTTACGCAAGGCTGGGAAGTGCCCCAACACCAGGGTCGTATTTGTGCCTGCTCAGGGCCTCTGCAATAGGAGCAGCGCCTGGCCTTGGCCACCATACATCGGTTTTAAGTTTTTGATAGAGAACCAACAGATCTGTTGGCACAGGTGCTGGCAGAAACAGCCATTCTGAGTGGGGACACCGGGAGCGCTGTGCAGAGCCAAGCGCCCCCCCCCCTCGGGCTGCACTGGGAGCAGGGAGCACACCCCCCTGTGCTGCCCAGTGAAAGGAGGTGTGGTTAGAAGAGGTGAATTACCGCAAACTGAGAATAGGTGCTGGCAACAGAACTAACACTGTTGTTACGCTGGGCAGGGGCTGTGGGAGTGCACCCACCGCTCAGGGTGGTTCCGTGCAGCTGGAACACGTTCTCCTTGTCCTGGTTCTTGGGTCTTGAACTGGGATTCTTCGCAGTCACACGGCTGGGGGTCCGAGACTGGACAAGTTACAGGAAGAAGTGACAGTTAGAGGGGACACAGGCAGCAAGTAGAGCCCAGGGAGCTGCACTGGCTTCGCTGCCTTTCACTCTGCAGTGCCAGAGGACTTTCAGTCTTCAGGATCTAGGCTCCAGTTCTGATCCTGGAAACGTACAGCACCACAGCGCGTTTTGAAACTCCCCCCCCAAGATGCAGGATCAGCGCAGAGGAACAGAGGTACACTACAAGTCTGAGTTAGAGGAAGATTTTCTGAATTCTGCTACTGCCCTCCTCCTCCTCCCTCAGGTCCCAGAAACATCCTGCCAGGATCGCAGCAGCATAGTGCAGCAGGTACAGACAAGTGGCCTTTTGCATCCCAGAAGCTCGGCAGTGTAGGTAGCAAAGCTCAGTGTGACAACAGTCAGAGCTGTTGCTACCTCAGCCCACTCTGGAAAGCTCCTTACCTTCCCTCCAGAAGGTGGCAACCGAGACACTGATGACTGGAAGACGTTTCCCCCAAAAGCAGAAGGAACGGTGCTGTTTGGAGTGGCATTGGAGGTGGAAGAGCTGTTGAGCTGAGGGGAAAACCAGAGCACACGTCACACAGGGAGGAAGCTGGTGCCTACACTGTGCCAGGGAAACCAAGGTGGAAGTCCTGGCTGCACAACACCTTCTGCCTCCGGAGCTCCATAGTGCAAAAGGGTGGTCGTCCCCAGGGAGAAGAAGAGCCCACGTCCTGGCCCCTTCCCCTGCTTCCGTTACAATGCCGCAGCCCCCAAGCCCTCCCCACATCTCTGCATGGGGCAGAGGGCAGCCCAAGGCAAGGCACAGCTCCAGCCTAATGGCAGCTCCCAGCAGGGTCCCAGCACACCCACTCTGCTTGGCACGGACAGCTTACCTTCCTCACTTTGCCGGGTGTGGGGGGGCCGAGCACGCGCCGCTTGGTGGGTGGTTGTGGAGTGCTTCCAAACTTCATCTCTGCCTCTGTCTGGCGGCTTTTCCTCAGGTGCTGCACGAGAGATCTGCACTTACAAACGCCAGCAAGCAGCAGGGATATCAACAGCGATTTTACAGGTATCCCAAGTCGAGCTGGGGTTCTGACACAACTAGGAGCAGGAAAGGAGCTCACCATGCACAGACATTGACAGCGATGGACACCGGTCCTGCTGCCAGAGAAAGGCGACTGCACGCAAAACCCATCTCCAGGCAGAGAGTGAGAAGACTGAAAGCCCCTGGCAGTAGCTGGGGCTGTTTCCCTGCTCCATGCTGGGCCCCATGCAGCAGAGGCTCCTCCAGGCCAGGAGGCAGCAGCCTCAGCTTTGCACTCACCCGTTCCTGTTTCTCCTTCTCTTTCTCCAGGTGGTATAGCTGCCACTGCTCTGACACGTATGCCATGAACTGCTGCCCCTTCACCAGGAACAGCCCCCCGTGCTCCTGCTCCCAGGCCAGGACACGGCTCTCCAGATCCTCCTGCAGCTGATGAGGACAAGAGGGCAGTTAGAGAGGCTGCCCTCTCCAGTGCGGGCAGCCCCCCACCCACAGATATTCCTTGCTGGCTCCGAGTGCTGCACTGCTCCTTGGTCAGCACCGTGCAGGCCTGTTTGGGACTACAGCTTCTGCTGTAGGGCTGAACCTACCCTGGCAAGCACCTTCTGCAGCTTTGCTCGCTGCTTCTCTTCTTTCAGCAGGTTCCCCCCGCGGTTGGTGAAGCGACTGGGGTCTTTTGATTTCCTCTGGGACAGAAGGGAGGTCAGGAGAAAACCAAACGCACTGCCCAGTCTCACAGCCCAACATAAATCCCATGGGATAAGGGTGCCAGTGGAATCCATCCCTGCGATGCAGAACCAGCACAAACCACAGCTCCCCACCCCCTCAACGATCTGCTGGGGTTTCCTAGTGCCTCCCTGGTCTTTCCCAAGAGCACTTTGCACATGGGAGCAGAGGCGTGCGCTGCTAGCGGCCCAGCACGGAGCCAGGCAGAGCATGTTCCAGCCCGGACAATACCTCCAGTTCCAGGAACACCTTCCAGTTCTCCTCCCATTTCCTGACAGATTCGAAAAGATCTTTGTGCATTTCATAGAAGCTCTTCATTTTCCCCACCTCAGCCTCATGAAGCTCGAACAGGGCCTCTGTATAGTCCTCTGGAGAGGATGGAACAGCGCTTTCAGGAGGCAGCCAGGAATCCCAGTGCCTCTGTGGGCTGCGCGCAGCCCCTCCCAGCAGGTCCCACAGAGCAGCCAATAAGCAGGAAGAGCCAGCACTCACCATCGTAAAAGGGGCTGAAGGCTTCCCTCTGCTCTGGACTGTAGAAACATTTGTCCCAGTACACAGCCAGCTCTGCCCGGATCGCCTGAATCACATTTTTCATGTTCAGCAGATTCAGCTCCTCCAGATTGTCCATTTCCAACTGCAGCTACAAACAAGATCAGAGCACAGACTCAGGGAAGGCAGCAACGAGAAGAGGAGCAAAACAAGATTTATCTTGTGCATAAGCCACTTTCTAGGCTGAGGCAGTTGCCAGCACCAACTCCCAGCTCCTCCACCTGTGAGGGCAAGATTTGGTCTGTTCACCTTGCACTTGACTGCTGGAAACAGCTCCTCTGCTCTGGCTGACCAGACAGAAGCACGCAAGCCACAGCTGCTGCTCCCCAGCTCCCACTTCCAAAGGCACAGGATGCTCCTTACAGCTTTCCTGGTTTTGGCTCCGGACCCAGCCGTGTGCACTGCAGAAGCCTCTCTCTCCTCCGCTGGAATCCGCAGCCTGTCCCAAAGTGCGGTGATTCTGGAGCGCAGCTCTGCACACACGGCTTCGTTGTGGGATCGCTGGGATTCCAGCTACAGCAGGGAAAGCACAGGGTCAGTGCCAACACAAAGCCATGCACTCATCTTATGTGATGCCCTTGCAAAAGCTCCCAAAAGGAAGTTCTAGCACACGGGCTTGCTGAAAACTGACAGCCTCCACAGCCGGCAGTGCTGCCTCTGTGTGCCAACATACCTGCTGCAGCAGATCGTGAAGGGCAGCAATGTTGTCCCTGGACAAGCAGAAGGCTTCCTCATCCTCACACACCACCTCCCGCTCAAAGCTGGTGTCTGGAGTGTGGTCCAGTTCCTCCATCAGG
>JAUMJL010002769.1:0-16378 GCA_033558185.1 Dromococcyx pavoninus
GGTAGCTGGCATTCCTGAGGACAAGGGGACATCCCCTGTGGAGAAGGACTTGAGCTGGTGGTTGATGAGAAGCTCAACATGATCTGGAAAAGTCCTCTCACAGCCCAGCAACCTCCCGTGTCCTGGGCTGCATCCAAAGCAGTGGGACCAGCAGGGTGAGGGAGGGGATGCTGCCCCTCTGCTCCACTCTGGAGAGAGCCCAGCTGGAGTCCTGTGTCCAGTCCTGGAATCCCCAACCTTAGAAGGACATAGAACTGTTGGAATGGGTCCAGAGGTCACCACCACAAAGATGACCCAAGGGCTGGAGCACCTCCTGTATGAGGACAGGCTGAGAGAGTTGGGGTTGTTAGAAGGCTCTGGGGAGACCTTAGAGCAGCCTCCCAGGACTGAAAGGGGCTCCAGGAAAGCTGGGGAGGGGCTCTTGATCAGGGAGTGCAGGGATAGGATGAGGGAGAAGAGTTTTGAGCTGAAAGAGGGGAGATTGAGATGAGATCCTGGGGAGAAACGTTTTACTGTGAGGGTGGGGAGGCCCTGGGCCAGGTTGCCCAGAGCAGTGGTGGCTGCCCCATCCCTGGGGGTATTCAAGGCCAGGTTGGATGGGGCTTGGACCCCCCTGATGCAGTCCCTGCCCATGGCCAGGAGGGTGGAACTGGATGGGCTTTGAGGTCCCTTCCAACCCAACCCGTTCCATGATTCATCCTGCAGGACTGGACCTACCGGGACATCTGGGACTTTCTCCGCAGGCTCTTTGTCCCTTACTGCGTCCTCTACGACAAGGGGTGAGTGTCTGGTGCTGCCCTCCCTGCTCGGCACTGCTGGTGGCCACGAGCACAGCCTTGTAGCCCCCCTTCTCCCCGGGCAGCTACACCTCTCTGGGGAGCATGGCCAACACGCTGAAGAACCCGGCGCTGCGCTACACCGACCCCCGCGGCCGGGAGAGCTTCCGCCCCGCCTACGAGCTGGAGAACGAGGAGGACGAGCGCTCGTCTCGCCAGTGACGGCTCTGCCGGTGTCCGGGTCCCTCAGGGACATCCCTGGCTCTGCAGGAGATGACAGTGAATAAACCCGATGCCTGGCAGCGCTGCGTTTCGCCAGGGGACGGTTCGATCGGATATTGGGGGATATTCATTAATGGAAAGGGTTCTCAGGCACTGGAAGGGCTGCCCGGGGCTTTGGGGGAGTCTCCATCCCTGGAGAGGTTTACAGGCTGGTTGGACGAGGTGCTCAGAGAGGGTTGAGTAGTGAACAAGGGATGGACTCAATGATCTCCAAGGTGTTTGCCAACCAAACTGTTCTATGAAGGAAGAATTTCTTCACTGAGAGAGTAGTCAGGGATTGAAACAGATTGCCCAGGGAGGTGGTGGAGTCTCCATCCCTGGAGGTGTTTAAAAGACAGGTAGATGAGTTTCTCAGGGATATGGTTTAGTAGGGAGACAGGCATGGTTGGATCTGAGAGGTCTCTTCCATCCTTACAATTCTGTGATTTCCACAGTTTGAAACCGTGTAGAAGTGGCACTTCGGTTTGATCGGGCACAGTGGGGTTGGGCTGATGGTTGGACTGGATGAGCTGAGAGATCTTTTCCAGCCTTAATGATTCTATGATCCCATGACTTTTTTTCTCATGGAAAATGTTCTCAAGCCCTGGCAGAGGCTGCCCAGGGCAGTGGTAGAGTCCCCATCCCTGGAGGGGTTTAAAACCACGTGGCTATGGCACTTTGGGACAAGGTTTGGTCAGCTGGGCTGATGTTTGGACTGGATGAACTGAGAGATCTTTTCCAACCTTAATGATTCTGTGATTCTGTGACTTCTTCTTCACCAAAAGAGTTCTCAGGCCCTGGCAGAGGTTGCCTGGGGAACTGGTGGAGTCGCCATCCCCGGAGGCTTTCAAAAGTCAGGTGGATGAAGTGCTCAGAGACGGTTTAGGAGTGGACAGGGATGGTTGGACTCGATCCCAAAGGTCTTTTCCAACGGTTCTATGATTCAGTGAATAAACCTGCTGTGCTCTGCATTGCGCCCGCGCCCTGGGGGGCTCTGGGATAAGGGGAGGGGTGGGGTGGGGGTGAGGCCAGCTCTGCCCAAACAAAGGGCTCAGCGGGCAGTGCCCCCTCCCCGCTATCGCGGTGCCTTTGGAAGCACAGAGAATGCAGAAGGTTCCAGAGCCTGCCGGTCGTGCTGCCGGCCTCTCGCGGCCCACGGGCCTCTCCCGCCCCGCGGGCACTGCCGCGTGCCCCCCGCGGCGAGGGGTGCTGCCAGCTGCTGGCCGGGCCTCGCTGGGGCTGCGTCTGGGCGCGTGGCTGCTGCGGCTGCTGCGCGAGTGCGTCTACCTGCTGCTGTGCAGCTGGTGCATCCGCGTGCTGCTGGACTAGGGAGAGCCCCCCGGGACCCCCCGCCTGCCCCCACGCCACCGGTGAGTGCCCTGGGCTCGGCTGGGGGGTGGTAGGGGGGAAACGGGGTGAAGGGGGGCAGCTGGGGTGAGGGGGAGATACTGGGGGCTCCTGGGGGTGAGTGGGGCAACTGGGTGAAGGGGTGCAGCTGGGGGTGAGGGGAGCAACTGGGGGCTCGGGGGGCCAACTGGGGTGAAGGGGGGAAGCTGGGGGTTACGGGGGGAAACTGGGGGCTCCTGGGGGTGAGGGGGGCCAACTGGGGTTTCGTGGGGGTGAGGGGGACAACTGGGTGAAGGGGAGCAGGTGGGGGTGAGGGGAGCAACTGGAGACTTAGGGTAAGGGTGGGGGTGAGGGGGGGAAACTGGCTGAAGGGAGGCAGCTGGGGGTGAGGGGGAAAAACTGGGGGTTCGTGGGGGTGAGGGGGGCAACTGGGGGCGACAGGGAGAAACTGGGGGCTCCTGGGGGTGAGGGAGGGCAGCTGGGTGAAGGGGGGCAGCTGGAGGTGATGGTGAGAAACTGAGGGCTCGTGGGGGTTGGGGGGGGGGGCAACTGGGGTGAATGGGAGCAGCCCCAGGTGAGGGGAGCAACTGGGGGCTCGGGATGAGGGGGGGCAAAGGGGGACGAGAGGGGCAACAGGGAGTGAGGGGAGGCAACTGAGGGCTCCTGGGGGTGAGGGGGGGCAACTGGGGTGAAGGGGGGCAGCTGGGGGTGAGGGGAGCAACTGGGGGCTCCTGGGGGTGAGGGGAGCCAATTGGGTGTGAGAGGGGGCAACTAGGGACTCCTGGGGGGGGGGGAGGGCAACTGGGGCTGAGGGGGCCATCCAGCGGCTCCTAGGGGTGCGTGGGTGCAGCCAAGGTGCGTGGGGAGTGATGAGGGTTCAACTGGGGGCTCCTGGGGTTGATGGGTGCCCAACCAGGGGGGTGAAGGGGGCCCAACTCAGGGTTCCTGGGGCTGTTGGGGTGCAGCCAGGGTGCTTGGGTGGGTGATGGGAACAAACTGGGGGCTCCTGGGGGTGAGGGGGTGCAGCCATGGTGCTTGGAGGTTGGTGGGGGCCAAGCTGGAAGTTTCTGGGGGTCTGGGAACCTGGCAGGGGTTACAGGGGGCGATGGGGAGTGACAGGGTGCCGCTGCGGTGCCGGTGGGGGTTCCTCACCCTGTGCCTCTCTCTCCCCCCTCCCCAGGACTGCCCATCGCCCTGGGCTGGTGAAGCTGATGGACCCCCAGCGTGGGGACCACCCTGCAGCCTGTGACCCCCCTGCCCTGATCCCAGAGACCCCAATAAACCTGAGCAGCACCTGCCTGTGTTTGGGGAGGGCTCTGGGAACACGTCTGCCCCCCAAAACTACCCCCACCTCACTCTGGGTGGGACGTGGGCACCCTGCCTGGGGCCGAGGGGCCCATCCTGCCCAGCCCGTGACTCAGCCCCTTGTTTAACGCGCAGCTCCGCTTATCCCCATGCTGTTTCCTGCTCCATCTCCACGGTCCCAAAATCCACTGGTGCTGCCAAGCCCAGAGCCAAATGTCCCCAAAGGGCCCAATGTGGCAGGAGCTGTGGCAAAGGTGTCGCAGTTTAGCCCCGACCTGGCAAATTTCGGCAGCTAAAACCCAAATTTGGGCTCCCAAAATCACTTTTCCTCCCAACACCCAGGGGAAGGGGAGAGGAAAATGAGAGGGGAAAAAGGCTTGTGGGTTGGAAACTGAAAGTACAGATTTAAAATACTAATACTAATAGTGATGATGATGTACATTAGACATCGGGAAGGAATTCTTCATGATGAGGGTGGGGAGGCCCTGGCCCAGGTTGCCCAGAGCAGTGGTGGCTGCCCCATCCCTGGAGGTGTTGAAGGCCAGGTTAGATGGGGCTTGGAGCTCCCTGATCCAGTGGGAGGTGTCCCTGCCCATGGCCAGGGGGGTTGGAACTGGATGATCTTCAAGGTCCCTTCCAACCCAAACCATTTCATGATTTCTATGATCTCTAAATTTTTGCACTGTGTGATGTATATGGGATGCAATCCTCTGTTGGTCAGGTTGGGGTCACTTGCCCTGTCTGCCCCTCCGTGCAGGTGCCACCCTTTTTCACCAGCTCGAGGATGGCCTCGGTTACGAGAGGAATGAGTATAAACATTGGCCTTTCTGCTTCGAGTGTTCTGTGTTATCACTTCTAGAGAGAAGCTGTCTGAAAAACATGGAGTTGGCTTTCGGAAAATGGATTTACTTTAGACTAAGGCTGAGCCAAAGGCAGGAAACCAACCCCAATTAACTCATAGACTCATGGAATGGTTTGGGTTGGAAGGAACCTCAAAGCCCATCCAGTTCCACCCCCTGCCACGGGCAGGGACACCTCCCACTGGATCAGGGGACTCCAAGTGCCATCCAACCTGGCCTGGAACACCTCCAGGGATGGGGCAGCCACCACTGCTCTGGGCAACCTGGGCCAGGGCCTCCCCACCCTCATCATGAAGAATTTCATCCTAATGTCTAATCTAAATCTCCCCCCTTCCAGTTTAAAGCCGTTCCCCCTCGCCCCATCACTCCAGGCCCTTGGAAAAAGTCTCTCCCCAGCTTTCCTGGAGCCCCTTTCAGTACTGGGAGGTGTTTAAAAAATGGGTAGATCAGTTTCTCAGGGATCTGGTTTAATAAGTGGACAGGTACAGTTGGACTGGAAGATCTGTTTTCCAACCAGATGATTCTATGAGGTTCACCCATCCCCGCTCCAGCCTGTCCAGGTCCCTCTGATGCCATCCCGACCTTCTGGTGTGACGACTGCCCCTCTCAGTTGGTGTCATCCGCAAACTTGCCGAGGGTGCCCTGGCTCTCGCTGTCTGTCATTGATGAAGATGGAGAATAAACCCCAAACCCTCAACTCATAACGGTGGTGCTGGTGCCCGGTCCCGGCTCACGGGACGCCCCGCGTGCCCTGGCCTTGGCGGCAGCGCCTGGCGCCAGCGCAGCCTCGCTTATCTCGGCGGGAAGTCGGGAGCAGGAAGCGCGGCCGGAGCGGGACAAGGGGCCCGTTTACACGAGTAGCTTTGTTCTGGAGTGGCTCCCACCCTCACCCAGCGCCAGCAGAGGGGGGGGTCATGGCTGGGGGAGGGCTGAGGGGGCAGCGGGGAACCCCCTCCTGGGGTGTCTTGGGGGCCTTGGTGGCAACGGGGACCCCTGCTTGGGGTGTTCATGGTGGGCTGAGAGGAACCCCCCCCCCTTGAGGTGCTGGGGGGCTCAGTGATGGCAGGAACCCCTCCCTGGGGTGCTTGGGGGGGCTCGGTGGCAGCAGGGTTCCTCGCCAGGGGTGCTGGGGGGCAGCAAGGAGCCCCCCTTTGGGGTGCTGGGAGGGCTCAGTGGCAGTAGGGGCCCCCATCCAGCTCTGGCAGCCCTGGCATCGCTGCCCCTGGATCCCACCCGGCTGTGGTGTCGCAGCGCTGGGCATCGCTGCCCGCAGAGCCCACGCGCCCGGCGCCTGCGCTGCTCCTGCTGCACCGTGGCCGCAGCATCTGCTGAGCCGCAGGCCTGGCCGGAATGGGGTGAATCGGTGAATTCCCAAACAGGGAGATCCGGAGGAGGGAAGAATCCGTCCCGGCACAGGAAAAGGTCCTGGCAGCCTCGCGCTGTGCGCAGAGCGGTGCTGGGCGCCCCAGGAGCCCAGGCCCACGCGCAGCCCCTGCTCCTCGCAGCTGCCGCACGACGTGAGTGGGACCCCTTCCTCAGGGACCCCAATCCAGAGGACCCCTTTCCCAGGGACCTCTTCCCCAAGGACCCCTTTTCTAGGGACCTTCTTCCTAGGGACCCCAATCGGGGACCCCTTCCCCATTGACCCCTTTCTCGGGGATCCCTTCCCTCAGAGACCCCAACCTCATGGACCCCTTCTCCTTCTTACATGCCTATTCCCCCCTGGGACTCCTTTCTCAGGGATACCAACCCAGGGCCCCCTTAACCACAGAACTTCTCCTCAGGGACCCCTTCCCCAGGGATTTGTTTCTTGGGGTCCCCTTCCCCAGTGTCTCCTTCCCTCAGGGCCCCTCCCCAAGGACCCCTTCCCCGGGGACTCTCTTTTTGTGGACCCCTTCCCCAAGGATACCTTTCTCTGGGTCCCCTTCTCCCAGTTTCCTCTTTCTCGGGGACCCCAACCCAGAGACCTCTTCCCCCACGACCCCTTCCCCTGTGACCTCATCCCCAGGGATCCCTTCTCCAGGGAACCCAACTTGGGGACCCATTCCTTGGGGACCCTTCCCCCAGGGACCCCTTCTCTCAGGGACCCCATCCTCAGGGACTCCATTCTTGGTGCCCCTTCCCCAGGGTCCTTCTCCTCAAGGACCCCTTCCCCAGGGATCCCTTTCCTCAGGGACTGTAACCTCAGGGTTCGAACCTCATGGACCCCTTCCCCAGGGACTCCTTTATTGGGGACCCCTTCACAGGGACCCCTTCCTCCCCTGAGACCCCTTTCTCAGGGACCCCACCCCAGGGTCCACTTCCCTAGTGTCTTCTTTCTCAGGGACCTCAACCCTGGGAGCCCCTTTTCCCTGGGACCCCTTCCCTGGGACTTCTTCCCCAGGCACCCCAACCTCAGCAACCCTTTTCTCGGGGACCCCTCCCTCAGGGACCCCAATCCAGGGGATCCCCTCCTCAGGGACCCCTTCCCCACTGACCCCTCCCCAGAGACCTCTTCCTCCAGGGAGCCCAATCCCAGGGACCCCTTCCCAAAGGACCCCCCTCCCTCGAGGACTCCCTTCCTCAGGGACCCCCTTCCCAGGAATACTTTCCTCAGGGATCCCTTCCTTGTGACTCCTTCCCCTTTGACACCTCTCCAGGGACCCCCTCCTTAGGGAAATCTTCCCCGGGGACCCCTTCCTCAAGGACCCCCTACCTTGGGGACACCCCTCCTCAGGGACCTCTTCTTTGGAGACCTTTCCTCCAGGGATCTCTTATTTGTGAGCTGTTCCACAGGGTCCTCTTCCTCAGGGTCCCCTTCTCCCATGACCCCTTCCCCCAAGGACCCCAACCTGGGGGCACAGGGGGGTGTTGGGTGCTGTAGGCAGGGATCTCTCTGTCTCATGCTGGGCTGGTTCACATGCACTTGAGGCTGGTTTGGGGCTGGGGGGGGAAGGGGGAGGGTGTCACATCGCTATGTGACCTTGGGGAGATCCATGACCTTGGAGACCCCTGTGTCCTCACAGGTCTGTGGCATTGGGTAGTGGCAAACACAGACAGGGGTCCTGGTGGGGTAGGGGAGGGCAGTTCGGCCCATCTGGGAGGGCCTACCAGGTCCCTGTGGCCTCAGCACCCTCACAGCACTGGGGCTGATGTCTGTCCCCATCCCACTGGCGGTTCCCATCCTACTGGTGGTCCACAACTTGAAGGTGGTCCCCATCGTGCAAGTGGTTCCCATCCCGCAGGTTGTACCCATCCTACAGGTGAATCCCATCCTACAGGTGGTCCCATCGTGCAGGTGGTCCCACCTTGCAGGTGGTCCCCATCGTGCAGGTGCTCCCTGAAGGTGGCCCCCATTTTGCAGGTGGTTCCCCATCCCGCAGGTTGTCCACATCCCACAGCTGGTCCCATCGTGCAGGTGGTCCCACCGTGCAGGTGGTTCCCCATCCTGCTGGTCATCCCCATCCCGCAGGTTGTCCCCGCTGCCGCCCCATGTTCCGCTCGCGCCGTGCCCGGCTGGTGCGGCGGCTGTGGCGGCAGCGCTGCCCTGACGATGGTCCCGGCGCCCTCAAACTGGCAGCGCACGCCCTCTTCAAGAAGCTGAAGGACGAGGAGCTGGAGGTGCTGGTGCAGGCGGTGGAGAGCCGGGGCGCGTGGGAGTCCGGCTGCGTGTGGGCACCGCGAGGGGCCAGGCAGGCTCTGTCCCCCCAGCTCCTGCTCTGCCGCCTCTACCGCTGGCCCGACCTCCGCCAGCCCCACGAGCTCAAGAACCTCTCCTGCTGCGCCGGGGGCCGGGGGGGCTGCGGGGACGCGGCCGCGCTCTGCTGCAACCCCCACCACTTCAGCCGCCTGGCTGTGCCCGGTGAGTGCGGCGGCTGCGTGGGACCCCCCCTCGCCCACATCGACCACTCCCACCTCCACCTCTCCCACCACCCCCTCTCCCGCCTCCACCTGTCCCACCTCCTCCTCACCCACCTCCACCTCTCCGACCTCCACCTCTCCCATCACCTCCTCTCCCACCTCCACCTCTCCCACCTTCACCTCCCCCACCTCTACCTCAACCATTTCCACCTCCCTCACTTCCGCCTCCCCCACCTCCACCTCTGCTCCCTCCGAGGGGCTCCAGGTGGGCTCCGGAGGAGCAGGATGTCCATGCCACCTCCTCACCCCCTTCTGCCCCCCCCCCAGAGACCCCGCCACCCCCCTACTCGAAGGCGTCCTGTCTGGATGAGCCCCAGCACCCCGACACCCAAGTCCTGGAGTTCGGTTACACCAGCGGGGACCGGCGTGGTAAGAGGGTCCCAAGGGTGCCGGGGGGGGGAGGTCAGGCAGGGCTGCCCTGCTTCCCACTGCTCCCCCAGTACAGGGGAACCTGCCCAGCCCAAGACAGTGAGAGCCCTGCCCGTATCACCCACCACCCCCTACTGCCTCCCCCAGTTTGGGTCCTGGGGAGGGAGCCCCTGGGAGATGGGAGGGGTCCTTGGGAAAGAGGTCCTTGGGGAGGAGGTTCCCAGGCAAGGGGTCCCTGAGAGAAGAAAGGAGTCTCCAAGGAAGGGGTCCCTGAGGAAGGGGTCTCTGGGAGAAGGAAGGGGTACCTAGGGAAGAGATTCCCAGTTCAGGTCCCCAAGGAAAGGAAGGTGTCCCTGAGGAAAGGAAGGGGTCCCTGAGGAAAGGGTCCCTGGGAGAAGGGGTCCCCGGGAGAAGGGGTCCCTGGAAGAAGGAAGGGATCCCCGGGAGAAGGGGTCCTTAGGACAAGGAAGAAGTCCCTTGGGAAGGGGTCCCCAGGTTCCCGAGGAAGGGTTCCATAGGGAAGGGGTCCCTGGGGAAGGGGTCCTTAGGAGAAGCAAGGGGTCCCTGGGGGAAGGGACCCCTGAAGAAGGAGAGTCTCTGGGGAAAGGGTCCCCAGTTCAGGTCCCTAAGGGCAGGGGTGCCTGAGGAAGGGTCTCTCAGCGCTGGGTGCGAGGAGCCAAAGTCTGCACACAGGGCTGTTCTCTGCTCCCCCTCCACCCGCCACTGCCATGTAGGGTACAGAGCCCCAAAACTGGGGTGCAGAGCCGGCACCCACCCCTGTCAGGAGAAAAGGCCCCGGCGCAAGGCGAGGGGTTTCTGCTGGGGCCCGGCCTGAGCTTGGCCCCCCCGGCCCCGCCATGGCCTCTGTTATTTTTGGCGGCGCCGGACTCTGCGCCGGAGGAAGTGCTGCCCACGGGGACACACAATGTGCCTTGACGTACACGGCTCCAGCGTGGCTGCTGGCCACCAGGCCGCTGGCCACCACAGCTCCACCCTCCCCTCGCCCAGGGACCCCCCTCGCATTGTCCCCTGGGACAGATGCCTTGGCCCTACGTGCCAGTGCGCAGCGGCTCCCGTGACTCAGGCCTCATGCTGGGACATCCAGCCTGGGAGAGTTGGGGTTGTTCAGCCTGGAGAAGAGAAGGCTCTGGGGAGAGCTTAGAGCAGCCTCCCAGGACTGAAAGGGGCTCCAGGAAAGCTGGGGAGGGGCTTTTTACAATGGTCTGGAGTGACAGGATGAGAGGGAATGGCTTTAAATTGGAAGAGGGAAGATTTAGATTGGACGTTAGGAAGAAATTCTGGTGAGACCTCACCTGGAGCCCTGTGTCCAGTTCTGGAATCCCCAACATCAGAAGGACATAGAACTGTTGGAATGGGTCCAGAGGTCACCACCACAAAGATGACCCAAGGGCTGGAGCAGCTCTGCAATGAGGACAGGCTGAGAGAGTTGGGATTGTTCAGCCTGGAGAAGAGAAGGCTCTGGGGAGACCTTAGAGCAGCCACCCAGGTCTGAAAGGGGCTCCAGGAAAGCTGGGGAGGGGCTCTGGATCAGGGAGTGCAGGGATAGGATGAGGGAGAAGGGTTTTGAGCTGAAAGAGAGGAGATTGAGATGAGATCTTGGGGAGAAATGTTTTGCTGTGAGGGTGGGGAGGCCCTGGCCCAGGTTGCCCAGAGCAGTGATGGCTGCCCCATCCCTGGAGGTGTTCAAGGCCAGGTTGAATGGGGCTTGGAGCCCCCTGATCCAGTGGGAGGTGTCCCTGCCTGTGGCAGGGGGGTTGGAACTAGATGGGCTTTGAGGTCCCTTCCAACCCAAACCATTCCATGGTTCCATGATCTCTGTGGTGCCTTGTCCATTCATCTGTCTGCTCTGCACAACCTGGAGGACATCAACCCCTTGTGCCCACCCATCACCTCTCCCCCTCTGTCTGTGGGGCCTGGCTGTGCCCTTGTGGCACGCGGTGGCCCTGCCCGGTGCGAACACCTTTTCTCTCCCCCTCAGACACCAGCCTCTCGTGGAGCACCATTAAGGATGGCTACTGGTGCAAACTGGCTTACTGGGAGCACCGGACCCGCGTGGGCCGCCTCTACACCGTGCACGAGGCATCAGTGAATGTCTTCGGCGAGCTGCCACGAGGCAACGGGTTCTGCCTGGGCCAGTTGCCAGCTGCCCACCGTAGCCGTGCCGTGCGGCGGGCGCGGGGCAAGATCGGCAGGGGGCTGCAGCTGAGCCGGGAGCCCGGTGGTATCTGGGCTCACAACCGCAGCGAGCACCCCATCTTCGTCAGCTCGCCCACCCTGGGGCTCGCCGTGCTCAAGGTGCTGCCTGGCTACTCGGCCAAAGTGTTCGACTACGAGCGAGCGGGGGGCTCGGGAGGCCGGGGTCTCCTTGGGGACGGCCCCTGGGACCCCCACAGTGTCCGCATCAGCTTTGCCAAGGGTTGGGGACCCTGCTACTCCCGGCGGTTCATCACCTCCTGCCCGTGCTGGCTGGAGGTCCTGCTGAACCGGCCACGCTGAGGGGTCAATGCTGGGGGGGGGGAGAGTGCCAGGGAGCCCCCCAAGTAGGTGCAAGGGGAGAACAAGTCAGGGGGACCCCTATGCCACCCTCTCTCTTCCAGGGCTGCACTGGAACAGGGCTGTCCTGGCCCAGGCGACCCTCGCTGGGAACCCCAGACCCACAGGGGTCCTGTGCCCCCCTCACTGCCCTGTCAGCCCCCCTGACACAGCCACCAGGGCTCTCGCTGACTCAGGGCACTATTTAACCTCTTTATTTTTATTTTATTTTAATGGTTAATTTTATTTTAATTTATCTTTTTTTTTTTTGTAAAACTGCAAAGCACAAAGTGGGAGGTCCCACCCCTGCACGCTGGAGATGGCAGGGCCAGACCCGGAGAGGGGCTGCAGCTGGAACAGGGGTTGGGTGAGCACAACTGGAGTGAATGTGGGGCAGGTGAGCACAGCTGGAATATGAGGTGTGTGAGCACAGCTGGAAGGTGTAGAACAAGTGAGCACAGATGGAGTGACTGTGGGGCAGGCAAACAGCTGGAATATAGGGCAGCTGAGCACAGCTGGAATGTGAGGTGGTGGTAGGTGCAGGGTAGATGAGCCCAGCTGGGTTATGAGGTGGATGAGCACAGCTGGAAGATGTAAAGCAGGTGAGCAAAGCTGGAATATGGGGCTGGTAAGCACAGCTGGGAGATGTAGGACAGATGGGCACAGCTGAAGTGAGGGGGGGCAGGTGAGCACGGCTGGAATATGGGCAGGTTAGCACAGCTGGAAGGTGTAGGGCAAGCAAATGCAGCAGGAATATGGGACAGGTGAGCACAGCCAGAACGTGGAGTGTTTGAACACAGCTGGAAGGTGCAGGGTAGGTGATTGCAGCTGGAATATGGAGCTAGTTAGCCCAGCTAGAATATGAGGCAGGTGAGCACAGCTGGAAGGTGTGGGGCAGGCAAGCTCAGCTGGACTATGAAGTGGTTGAGCAAAGTTGGAAGATGTAAAGCAGGTGAGCACAGCTGGAGTGAATTAGAGCTGATGAGCACAGCTGGAATATAAAGTCGATGAGCACACCTGGATTGTGGGGCAGGTGAGTGAACACAGGACTGATAAACACAGCTTGAGTGAATGTAGGACTGATGAGCACAGATGGAAGTTGTAGGGCAACTGAGCACAGCTGGAATATGGGGAGGGGGAGCACAGCTGGAGGGTGTAGGGCTGGCAGACAGTCCCAGGATGGGCACTGGGCGATTTCAGCGCCCCTAGTTCGACGCTGGGGTGTGTGTTGGGGGGCGGAATTCAGCATCCCCGGTTTGGGCACTGGGGGATCAGCACCACCGATTCGAACACCGGAGCAGCGTGGCGTCATCTCGAGTGCGCTCAGCCCCGGTGGTCCCGAAGCCCCCGGGCCGTGTCCGGTCTCTGTAACTCAAATAAACGATGCCCTCTGTACCCCGAACCCCCGCCTCGTCCCCCCGGTGTCCGCGCCGCCCCGGCCCCGCTCGGGACCCGCAGTGCCCTCTGCAGGCGGCCGTCCCCGCGCCGCGATGACCGCCCGGTCCTTCCTGCCACGCCGGCCCGGCTGACAGCGGCCCTGGCCCCCCCGACCCCCCCGCCCCGCGGGCACCAGGTGAGTGCCCTCGGGGCGGCCCCGGGTGGGAGCACCGGGGGGGGCTCCGGTACCGGCAGAGCGAGCGGGTGGCGCCAGGGGGGCTCCGGTACCGGCAAGGGGGAGCGGCGGGGTCGGGGAGCCGGTTTGAGGCCCGTGCGACCGGCCCCGGGGGGACCGGGTAGGGGCACCGGGAGCGCAGCCGCTGACACCGGGAGACTCCAGTATCGGTACAGGCAGAACGGAGAGCGGCGGTGTCAAGGAAGCCGGTTTGGGTCGGTGAGACCGGCCCCGGGGGCACCAGGAGTTCAGCCACGGGCACCGGGGGATCTCCGGTTCCGGTAACGGCAGAGTTCAGGGCTCCGGTACCGACAAGGGGGAGCGGCGGGGTCGGGGGAGCCGATTAGAAGTCAGTGGGACCGGCCCCAGGGACGCCAGGCGAGCGGCGCCGAGAGAGCTCCGGTACCGGCACAGTGGGGAGTAGGAGGGCCGGGGAAGACGGGTTTGGGTCGGTGGGACTGGCTCCGGGAGCGCAGCTGCTGGCACCAGGGAGCTCCCGTACTGGTAGAGTGGGGAGCCGCGGAGTCGACCTCGCTGGTTTGGGTCGGTGGGCGGTGGCAGCGGCGCAGAGGGGATTTACTGCGGTTTTCCAGCCACCCCCTTTCCCACCGGAGCTCCGAGCCCGGTGGGTCATCGGTCCCGCCGGGTCGGTCCTGGTGTGTCATTCTAGGTCCCTGTGGGTGGGTCTCGGTGGTTCAGTTCCAGTCCTGTTCCCGGTAGGTCAGTCCCGCTCCCGGTCTCGGTGGGTCAGTCCTGTGTGTCGGGACGGGTCAGTCCCAGTGTGTCGGTCCTGGTCCCGGGCAGTCAGTCCCGGTCCCAGTATGATGGTCCCGGTGTCCCGGTCCCGGTGGGACGGGGGGGGGCTGCAGGTGCACGGATGCACCGAGGGGATGCGGGAAGGGCCGTCCCGGTTCCCCGGGAGGGAGGGACCGGGGAGGGATGGGTGGGATGCAGCAGGTGCCCGGTACCGGGGCCCGGCGCTGGAGCGGAGCTCCCCCGGTCTGACATAACGTCTGCGCGGGGCGGTGTTTGCCTTGGCAGCCGGTACCGGCGGCTCCTCACACTTTCCGCCAGCGCCGGGCAGCGGCCGGGCTGACTCAGGAGCCGGAGGGGGGGAACTGGGGGGGCCGGGGTGAGGCGAGGTGAACGTCGGGCCCGCCCCACCCCCAACCCCCGTCGCCTCCCGGGGGCCCCCGGCGGCCGAACAGGTTGCGCGGGGTCCGCGCCCAAGCACCTGCGGGGGGGCTGCACCGGGGGGGATCCCGCGCCCCGCCCCGGGGCTGCCGGCAGCGGGAGGGCTGCCCCGTCGCGGTCCCCGGCTCTCCGGGCTTCGGGGCCGGTGTTCCATCCCCCCTGGGCTCGATTCTCCGCCCGGTGCTCCATCCCCCTCCCCGTGCCCTGTTCAGGGTCCCCGGTTCTCCATCCTCCCCATGTCCTGTTCTCTGTACCCAGTTCTCCATCACCCTCCAGATGCCCAGTTCTCTGTGCCAGGTTCTCCACCCTCCCCACCCTACCCTCCCGGTTCTGGTTTCCCGGCGCTCCACCCCTCCTGCCCGGTGCTCCATTCCCCACCCGTGCTCGGTTTTGGGTGCCCGGTTCTCCAACCCTCCCCCCCACCCGGTGCCTGGTTCTCCATCCCCCTCCGGTGCCTGGTGCTCCATGCCCCCTGTGCCCAGTTTTCCGTACCCCTCCCGGTGCCCGGTTCTGGGTACCCCCGTTCTCTATCTCCTCCTGGGGCCCGGTTCTGGGTGCCCGATTCTCCAATCCCCCCGTTTCCGCATCTCCGTGCCCGGTTCTCCATTCCCTCCCAGCGTCCGAATCCTGGCGCCCTGTTCTCCACCCACTACACCGCCTCCCGGTGGTGCCCGGTTCTGGATGCCCCGTTGTCCATCTCCTACCGGTGCCCAGTTCTCTATCCCTTCCATGCCTGGTCTTCCACACACCCTTCCCTCAGTGCCCGGTTCCCGGTACCCAGTTCTCCCCCCAGTGCCCGGTTCCCGGTACCCAGTTCTCCCCCCAGTGCCCGGTTCTGGGTGCCCGGTTCCCCCACCCCATGCCGGCTCCACCCGCATGCCTGGTGCCCCCCCGCCCCGATCCACCCCCCATTCCCGGCTCCCCCACCCCCCCCGCCCTGCCCCCACCCTGTGCCCGCAGGGCGGAGCGGGGGCCCCGGGGCTCTGCGGCCGCAGCGGGCGGGGCTCTCTCGGTGCCAGGCACCGGCGGGGCCGTACCGGACTCCCCCCCGCGGACACCCCCTCCGTTCTCTCCCCCCCCGCTCCCCGGTCCCTGTCCCGATCCCATCCTGGCCCCGTTCCCCGCCGCCGCCCCGCTCCTCTGACTCAGCGCCCCCCCCACCCCTGCACCCCCAGTCCCGGGGGGGGGGCACCTCCCGTGGGGGGGGTGTGGCAGGTGTGATGGGCACCCCTCCTCCACCAATCAGAGCCCGGAGCGCGGGGGCGCTGCCCAATGAGCGCGCAGGGGGGCGGGCGCTTCCTGGAGCCCCCCCCGGTGCCCCGGGGCTCGCGGGGCGGGGGGGGCGGGGGGGGCGGTGGCTGCAGGTGAAGGCGGAGGCGGGGCCGGGGGCGCCGGGCCCGGAGCTGCGGGGCGGGGCGGGCAGGTGAGCGGCTTGGAATTGACCCACCGGCGGGGGCTGCACCGAGGGTACCGACCCCCCCGGCACCGATACCGGGTGCGGGGACAGCTTTCTTGCAGCCCGGTTTGACGGTGAGTTGCGGGGATGCTGCCTGGTACCGGCGGCGGGAGGAGCCCCCCTCCGCTCCCCCCGCTCCCGGGGCACCGGTCCAGTTCACCGGTCTCCGTGCCCACTGGGGGCCACGTCGCCCGCGGGGTGAGGGAGGGGTGTCACGCGTCGGGGCTTCCCGGTCCCCTCCGCACCGGATAGTGGGAAACCGCGGTACCGGCAGGTCCCTTGCCGGCTCCCGGGGCAGCTGCCAAGGCTCCCATTGCGCTCCGGTTGCAGGGGGTTCTGGTGGGGTCACCGCACGGGTGCTGGGTGCCGTCGGGGTGTGCGGGGCACGGACGGGGTGGAACGGGGAGGAAGGCTGTCCCGATGTCCCCGTGTTCCAGTATCCTGGTATCCCGGTGTCCCAGTATCCCTGTGTTCCGGTGTCCCTGGTGTCCCAGCACTCCGTGCCACGCTGGTGACCTGGCACACTGGCACTGGCGATGGGTGCTGGTGAGGATCTGCACCTGCCTGATGACTCGGTAGCACCCACCGAGCACCTACAGCACCCACAGAGCACCCCAGTAGCACTCGCCGAGCACTGGTAGCATCAGCCGAGCACCCCAGTAGCACCTGCTGAGCACCCCAGTAGCACCCACCGAGCACCATTGGACTCTGCCCTGCGTGCACCCAGCCCCGCCATCCCTGTACC
>JAUMJL010002770.1:0-19583 GCA_033558185.1 Dromococcyx pavoninus
TAAAACGTGTAGGTCTTGCTCAGAAAATACCTATGTTAGACGAGAAAAGTTTCACCCTACAATATCATCCTCTGCCTTCGTCTCCGCAGCACAAGTAATCAAACAAACTGGTACTGGTCCAGTGAGAAGCGATTCACATTTTCATGTGCTTCCCAGCAGACTCCGGATGCACGGAAGCTTTACATCGAGAGATAAGTCTCTCTGTGAACTGTTAGATCTGAAATCGGTTCCATGTCAATATATACCTCAGGCATCTGTTCATCACACATGCACGCCTTCCAGTCGGCTTCTTGCCTGGGAGCCGTGCCTTCTCTGCTCTCTTGTGCCGTCTCTGCTACAGCTCTTCTGCATGACTACAAAACGCCGGGGTCTGGCTGCCAGAGGAGAACCGTTTGCCCAGCAGATTTGCCTAGCCTTGCCTTGCCTTGCCTTGCCTTGCCTTGCCTTGCCTTGCCTTGCCTTACGCACCACAGTAAAATGGTTAGATCTCGTTCACAAAATAAACCTGTCAGAAGAGAAATGTTTCACCCTGCAAGGTCACCCTCTGCCTTCGTCTGCGCAGCACAAGTAATCAAACTTACTGGTTATAGTACAGTGACGAGCGATTCATATTTTCATGTGCTTCCCAGCAGACTCCGGATGCACGGAAGCATTACTTCGCCAGAGGTAAATGTCTCTGTGTACTGTTAGATCTCTAATCGGTTCCTTGTCAATATATTCCTCAGGCATCTGTTCATCACACACGGGTACGCCTTCCAGTCTGCTTCTTGCCTCGGAACCGTGCCTTCTTTGCTCTTCCGCATGATTGTAAAACGCCGGGGTCTGGCTGCTAGAGGAGAACCGGTTACACCGCCAGCTCGTTCGACCGCGGAGGCTGAAACCTCCGCGTACAGAGCCTGTGTGGTCTTGCTTAGTCGTGCAAGATTCGCGCGCATAACTCGGCATTCTCAACAGACTTTGGCTCCACAGGTTCTTTACGCTAAGAGATAAAGCTGTCTGAGAATTGCTAATGCTGAAACGCGTTGCTGTCAAAAGTTTTTCGTGCACCCGTTTAAAAACCACAGAAAAGCAGTCGGTCTTCTCCTTCCCTCTGTTAGCAGCAGTCATTTAAATGTTCAACCATCTCTGCAGTTAGCAGACGCATCACTGTAAAACGTTTAGATCTTGCTCAGAAATGTAACCTTGTCAGACGAGAAAGGTTTTGCCCTGCAACATCAGGACACAAGTAATCAAATGAACTGGTAATAGTCCAGTGAGGAGAAATTCATATTTTCAAGTCCTTCCCAGTGGACTCCGGATGCACGGAAGCTTTACATCGAGAGATGTCTCTCTGTGAACTGTTAGATCTGAAATCGGTTCCTTGTCAATATATTCCTCCGGCATCTGTTCATCACACACAGGTACGCCTTCCAGTCTGCGTCTTGCCTGGGAGCCGTGCCTTCTCTGCTCTCTTCTACCGTCTCTAGCAGAGCTCTTCAGCATGACTGTAAAACGCGGGGGTCTGGCTGCTAGAGGAGAACCGGTTACCCCGCAAACACGTTCGGCCGCGGAGGTTGAACCCTCCGGGTAAATAGTCTGTGTGGTCTGGCTTAGTCGTGCAAGCTTCGCGCGCATTACTGGGCATTGTCAGCATACTCCATCTCCACAGGTCCTTTGCACTAAGAGGTAAAGCTGTCAGAGAATTTCTAGGGCTAAAACTTGTTACTGTCAAAACTTTTTCGTGCACCCGTTCCAAAGTCACAGAAAAGCATTCGGTCTTCTTCCCTCCGATAGCACTAGTCATTCAAATCTTCATCCATCTCTGCAGTTTGCAGACGCATCACTGTAAAACGTCTAAAGCTTGCTCACAACAGACACATCACTGTAAAACGTGTAGGTCTTGCTCAGAAAATACCTATGTTAGACGAGAAAAGTTTCACCCTACAATATCATCCTCTGCCTTCGTCTCCGCAGCACAAGTAATCAAACAAACTGGTACTGGTCCAGTGAGAAGCGATTCACATTTTCATGTGCTTCCCAGCAGACTCCGGATGCACGGAAGCTTTACATCGAGAGATAAGTCTCTCTGTGAACTGTTAGATCTGAAATCGGTTCCATGTCAATATATACCTCAGGCATCTGTTCATCACACATGCACGCCTTCCAGTCGGCTTCTTGCCTGGGAGCCGTGCCTTCTCTGCTCTCTTGTGCCGTCTCTGCTACAGCTCTTCTGCATGACTACAAAACGCCGGGGTCTGGCTGCCAGAGGAGAACCGTTTGCCCAGCAGATTTGCCTAGCCTTGCCTTGCCTTGCCTTGCCTTGCCTTGCCTTGCCTTGCCTTGCCTTGCCTTGCCTTGCCTTGCCTTGCCTTGCCTTGCCTTGCCTTTCTCAGAATATTACCCTGTCAGACGAGAAAAGTTTCACCCTGCAGGATCATTCTCTGCCTTTGTCTGCGCAACGCAATTAATCGAATGACCTGGTAATAGTCCAGTGAGGAGCAATTCACATTGTCATGTTCTTCCCAGCAGACTCCGGATGAAGTCTCTCTGTGTACTGTTACATCTCAAATCAAAACCTTGTCAATATATTCCTCAGGCATCTGTTCATCATACACAGGTATGCCTTCCAGTCTGATTCTTGCCTCGGAACCGTGCCTTCTCTGCTCTCTTCTTTCGTGTCTGACACAGCTCTTCCGCATGACTTTAAAACGCCCGCGTCTGGCTGCTAGAGGGAACCGGTTACGCCGCAAGCTCGTTCGACCGCGGAGGCTGAAACCGCCGGGTACAGAGCCTGTGTGGTCTTGCTTAGTCGTGCAAGATTCGCGCGCATAACTCGGCATTCTCAACAGACTTTGGCTCCACAGGTTCTTTACATTAAGAGGTAAAGCTGTCTGAGAACTGCTAGCGCTGAAACGTGTTGCTGTCAAAAGTTTCTTTCGTGCACCCGTTTCAAAGCCACAGAAAAGCAGTCGGTCTTCTCCTTCCCTCCGATAGCAGCAGTCATTTAAATCTTCATCCATCTCTGCAGTTAGCAGCCGCATCACTGAAAAGGTCTAAAACTTGCTCACAACAGACGCACCACAGTAAAATGTTTAGATCTCGTTCACAAAATAAACCTGTCAGAAGAGAAATGTTTCACCCTGCAAGGTCACCCTCTGCCTTCGTCTGCGCAGCACAAGTAATCAAACTTACTGGTTATAGTACAGTGACGAGCGATTCATATTTTCATGTGCTTCCCAGCAGACTCCGGATGCACGGAAGCATTACTTCGCCAGAGGTAAATGTCTCTGTGTACTGTTAGATCTCTAATCGGTTCCTTGTCAATATATTCCTCAGGCATCTGTTCATCACACACGGGTACGCCTTCCAGTCTGCTTCTTGCCTCGGAACCGTGCCTTCTTTGCTCTTCCGCATGATTGTAAAACGCCGGGGTCTGGCTGCTAGAGGAGAACCGGTTACACCGCCAGCTCGTTCGACCGCGGAGGCTGAAACCTCCGCGTACAGAGCCTGTGTGGTCTTGCTTAGTCGTGCAAGATTCGCGCGCATAACTCGGCATTCTCAACAGACTTTGGCTCCACAGGTTCTTTACGCTAAGAGATAAAGCTGTCTGAGAATTGCTAATGCTGAAACGCGTTGCTGTCAAAAGTTTTTCGTGCACCCGTTTAAAAACCACAGAAAAGCAGTCGGTCTTCTCCTTCCCTCTGTTAGCAGCAGTCATTTAAATGTTCAACCATCTCTGCAGTTAGCAGACGCATCACTGTAAAACGTTTAGATCTTGCTCAGAAATGTAACCTTGTCAGACGAGAAAGGTTTTGCCCTGCAACATCAGGACACAAGTAATCAAATGAACTGGTAATAGTCCAGTGAGGAGAAATTCATATTTTCAAGTCCTTCCCAGTGGACTCCGGATGCACGGAAGCTTTACATCGAGAGATGTCTCTCTGTGAACTGTTAGATCTGAAATCGGTTCCTTGTCAATATATTCCTCCGGCATCTGTTCATCACACACAGGTACGCCTTCCAGTCTGCGTCTTGCCTGGGAGCCGTGCCTTCTCTGCTCTCTTCTACCGTCTCTAGCAGAGCTCTTCAGCATGACTGTAAAACGCGGGGGTCTGGCTGCTAGAGGAGAACCGGTTACCCCGCAAACACGTTCGGCCGCGGAGGTTGAACCCTCCGGGTAAATAGTCTGTGTGGTCTGGCTTAGTCGTGCAAGCTTCGCGCGCATTACTGGGCATTGTCAGCATACTCCATCTCCACAGGTCCTTTGCACTAAGAGGTAAAGCTGTCAGAGAATTTCTAGGGCTAAAACTTGTTACTGTCAAAACTTTTTCGTGCACCCGTTCCAAAGTCACAGAAAAGCATTCGGTCTTCTTCCCTCCGATAGCACTAGTCATTCAAATCTTCATCCATCTCTGCAGTTTGCAGACGCATCACTGTAAAACGTCTAAAGCTTGCTCACAACAGACACATCACTGTAAAACGTGTAGGTCTTGCTCAGAAAATACCTATGTTAGACGAGAAAAGTTTCACCCTACAATATCATCCTCTGCCTTCGTCTCCGCAGCACAAGTAATCAAACAAACTGGTACTGGTCCAGTGAGAAGCGATTCACATTTTCATGTGCTTCCCAGCAGACTCCGGATGCACGGAAGCTTTACATCGAGAGATAAGTCTCTCTGTGAACTGTTAGATCTGAAATCGGTTCCATGTCAATATATACCTCAGGCATCTGTTCATCACACATGCACGCCTTCCAGTCGGCTTCTTGCCTGGGAGCCGTGCCTTCTCTGCTCTCTTGTGCCGTCTCTGCTACAGCTCTTCTGCATGACTACAAAACGCCGGGGTCTGGCTGCCAGAGGAGAACCGTTTGCCCAGCAGATTTGCCTAGCCTTGCCTTGCCTTGCCTTGCCTTGCCTTGCCTTGCCTTGCCTTGCCTTGCCTTGCCTTGCCTTGCCTTGCCTTGCCTTTCTCAGAATATTACCCTGTCAGACGAGAAAAGTTTCACCCTGCAGGATCATTCTCTGCCTTTGTCTGCGCAACGCAATTAATCGAATGACCTGGTAATAGTCCAGTGAGGAGCAATTCACATTGTCATGTTCTTCCCAGCAGACTCCGGATGAAGTCTCTCTGTGTACTGTTACATCTCAAATCAAAACCTTGTCAATATATTCCTCAGGCATCTGTTCATCATACACAGGTATGCCTTCCAGTCTGATTCTTGCCTCGGAACCGTGCCTTCTCTGCTCTCTTCTTTCGTGTCTGACACAGCTCTTCCGCATGACTTTAAAACGCCCGCGTCTGGCTGCTAGAGGGAACCGGTTACGCCGCAAGCTCGTTCGACCGCGGAGGCTGAAACCGCCGGGTACAGAGCCTGTGTGGTCTTGCTTAGTCGTGCAAGATTCGCGCGCATAACTCGGCATTCTCAACAGACTTTGGCTCCACAGGTTCTTTACATTAAGAGGTAAAGCTGTCTGAGAACTGCTAGCGCTGAAACGTGTTGCTGTCAAAAGTTTCTTTCGTGCACCCGTTTCAAAGCCACAGAAAAGCAGTCGGTCTTCTCCTTCCCTCCGATAGCAGCAGTCATTTAAATCTTCATCCATCTCTGCAGTTAGCAGCCGCATCACTGAAAAGGTCTAAAACTTGCTCACAACAGACGCACCACAGTAAAATGTTTAGATCTCGTTCACAAAATAAACCTGTCAGAAGAGAAATGTTTCACCCTGCAAGGTCACCCTCTGCCTTCGTGTGCGCAGCACAAGTAATCAAACTTACTGGTTATAGTACAGTGACGAGCGATTCATATTTTCATGTGCTTCCCAGCAGACTCCGGATGCACGGAAGCATTACTTCGCCAGAGGTAAATGTCTCTGTGTACTGTTAGATCTCTAATCGGTTCCTTGTCAATATATTCCTCAGGCATCTGTTCATCACACACGGGTACGCCTTCCAGTCTGCTTCTTGCCTCGGAACCGTGCCTTCTTTGCTCTTCCGCATGATTGTAAAACGCCGGGGTCTGGCTGCTAGAGGAGAACCGGTTACACCGCCAGCTCGTTCGACCGCGGAGGCTGAAACCTCCGCGTACAGAGCCTGTGTGGTCTTGCTTAGTCGTGCAAGATTCGCGCGCATAACTCGGCATTCTCAACAGACTTTGGCTCCACAGGTTCTTTACGCTAAGAGATAAAGCTGTCTGAGAATTGCTAATGCTGAAACGCGTTGCTGTCAAAAGTTTTTCGTGCACCCGTTTAAAAACCACAGAAAAGCAGTCGGTCTTCTCCTTCCCTCTGTTAGCAGCAGTCATTTAAATGTTCAACCATCTCTGCAGTTAGCAGACGCATCACTGTAAAACGTTTAGATCTTGCTCAGAAATGTAACCTTGTCAGACGAGAAAGGTTTTGCCCTGCAACATCAGGACACAAGTAATCAAATGAACTGGTAATAGTCCAGTGAGGAGAAATTCATATTTTCAAGTCCTTCCCAGTGGACTCCGGATGCACGGAAGCTTTACATCGAGAGATGTCTCTCTGTGAACTGTTAGATCTGAAATCGGTTCCTTGTCAATATATTCCTCCGGCATCTGTTCATCACACACAGGTACGCCTTCCAGTCTGCGTCTTGCCTGGGAGCCGTGCCTTCTCTGCTCTCTTCTACCGTCTCTAGCAGAGCTCTTCAGCATGACTGTAAAACGCGGGGGTCTGGCTGCTAGAGGAGAACCGGTTACCCCGCAAACACGTTCGGCCGCGGAGGTTGAACCCTCCGGGTAAATAGTCTGTGTGGTCTGGCTTAGTCGTGCAAGCTTCGCGCGCATTACTGGGCATTGTCAGCATACTCCATCTCCACAGGTCCTTTGCACTAAGAGGTAAAGCTGTCAGAGAATTTCTAGGGCTAAAACTTGTTACTGTCAAAACTTTTTCGTGCACCCGTTCCAAAGTCACAGAAAAGCATTCGGTCTTCTTCCCTCCGATAGCACTAGTCATTCAAATCTTCATCCATCTCTGCAGTTTGCAGACGCATCACTGTAAAACGTCTAAAGCTTGCTCACAACAGACACATCACTGTAAAACGTGTAGGTCTTGCTCAGAAAATACCTATGTTAGACGAGAAAAGTTTCACCCTACAATATCATCCTCTGCCTTCGTCTCCGCAGCACAAGTAATCAAACAAACTGGTACTGGTCCAGTGAGAAGCGATTCACATTTTCATGTGCTTCCCAGCAGACTCCGGATGCACGGAAGCTTTACATCGAGAGATAAGTCTCTCTGTGAACTGTTAGATCTGAAATCGGTTCCATGTCAATATATACCTCAGGCATCTGTTCATCACACATGCACGCCTTCCAGTCGGCTTCTTGCCTGGGAGCCGTGCCTTCTCTGCTCTCTTGTGCCGTCTCTGCTACAGCTCTTCTGCATGACTACAAAACGCCGGGGTCTGGCTGCCAGAGGAGAACCGTTTGCCCAGCAGATTTGCCTAGCCTTGCCTTGCCTTGCCTTGCCTTGCCTTGCCTTGCCTTGCCTTGCCTTGCCTTGCCTTGCCTTGCCTTGCCTTGCCTTGCCTTTCTCAGAATATTACCCTGTCAGACGAGAAAAGTTTCACCCTGCAGGATCATTCTCTGCCTTTGTCTGCGCAACGCAATTAATCGAATGACCTGGTAATAGTCCAGTGAGGAGCAATTCACATTGTCATGTTCTTCCCAGCAGACTCCGGATGAAGTCTCTCTGTGTACTGTTACATCTCAAATCAAAACCTTGTCAATATATTCCTCAGGCATCTGTTCATCATACACAGGTATGCCTTCCAGTCTGATTCTTGCCTCGGAACCGTGCCTTCTCTGCTCTCTTCTTTCGTGTCTGACACAGCTCTTCCGCATGACTTTAAAACGCCCGCGTCTGGCTGCTAGAGGGAACCGGTTACGCCGCAAGCTCGTTCGACCGCGGAGGCTGAAACCGCCGGGTACAGAGCCTGTGTGGTCTTGCTTAGTCGTGCAAGATTCGCGCGCATAACTCGGCATTCTCAACAGACTTTGGCTCCACAGGTTCTTTACATTAAGAGGTAAAGCTGTCTGAGAACTGCTAGCGCTGAAACGTGTTGCTGTCAAAAGTTTCTTTCGTGCACCCGTTTCAAAGCCACAGAAAAGCAGTCGGTCTTCTCCTTCCCTCCGATAGCAGCAGTCATTTAAATCTTCATCCATCTCTGCAGTTAGCAGCCGCATCACTGAAAAGGTCTAAAACTTGCTCACAACAGACGCACCACAGTAAAATGTTTAGATCTCGTTCACAAAATAAACCTGTCAGAAGAGAAATGTTTCACCCTGCAAGGTCACCCTCTGCCTTCGTCTGCGCAGCACAAGTAATCAAACTTACTGGTTATAGTACAGTGACGAGCGATTCATATTTTCATGTGCTTCCCAGCAGACTCCGGATGCACGGAAGCATTACTTCGCCAGAGGTAAATGTCTCTGTGTACTGTTAGATCTCTAATCGGTTCCTTGTCAATATATTCCTCAGGCATCTGTTCATCACACACGGGTACGCCTTCCAGTCTGCTTCTTGCCTCGGAACCGTGCCTTCTTTGCTCTTCCGCATGATTGTAAAACGCCGGGGTCTGGCTGCTAGAGGAGAACCGGTTACACCGCCAGCTCGTTCGACCGCGGAGGCTGAAACCTCCGCGTACAGAGCCTGTGTGGTCTTGCTTAGTCGTGCAAGATTCGCGCGCATAACTCGGCATTCTCAACAGACTTTGGCTCCACAGGTTCTTTACGCTAAGAGATAAAGCTGTCTGAGAATTGCTAATGCTGAAACGCGTTGCTGTCAAAAGTTTTTCGTGCACCCGTTTAAAAACCACAGAAAAGCAGTCGGTCTTCTCCTTCCCTCTGTTAGCAGCAGTCATTTAAATGTTCAACCATCTCTGCAGTTAGCAGACGCATCACTGTAAAACGTTTAGATCTTGCTCAGAAATGTAACCTTGTCAGACGAGAAAGGTTTTGCCCTGCAACATCAGGACACAAGTAATCAAATGAACTGGTAATAGTCCAGTGAGGAGAAATTCATATTTTCAAGTCCTTCCCAGTGGACTCCGGATGCACGGAAGCTTTACATCGAGAGATGTCTCTCTGTGAACTGTTAGATCTGAAATCGGTTCCTTGTCAATATATTCCTCCGGCATCTGTTCATCACACACAGGTACGCCTTCCAGTCTGCGTCTTGCCTGGGAGCCGTGCCTTCTCTGCTCTCTTCTACCGTCTCTAGCAGAGCTCTTCAGCATGACTGTAAAACGCGGGGGTCTGGCTGCTAGAGGAGAACCGGTTACCCCGCAAACACGTTCGGCCGCGGAGGTTGAACCCTCCGGGTAAATAGTCTGTGTGGTCTGGCTTAGTCGTGCAAGCTTCGCGCGCATTACTGGGCATTGTCAGCATACTCCATCTCCACAGGTCCTTTGCACTAAGAGGTAAAGCTGTCAGAGAATTTCTAGGGCTAAAACTTGTTACTGTCAAAACTTTTTCGTGCACCCGTTCCAAAGTCACAGAAAAGCATTCGGTCTTCTTCCCTCCGATAGCACTAGTCATTCAAATCTTCATCCATCTCTGCAGTTTGCAGACGCATCACTGTAAAACGTCTAAAGCTTGCTCACAACAGACACATCACTGTAAAACGTGTAGGTCTTGCTCAGAAAATACCTATGTTAGACGAGAAAAGTTTCACCCTACAATATCATCCTCTGCCTTCGTCTCCGCAGCACAAGTAATCAAACAAACTGGTACTGGTCCAGTGAGAAGCGATTCACATTTTCATGTGCTTCCCAGCAGACTCCGGATGCACGGAAGCTTTACATCGAGAGATAAGTCTCTCTGTGAACTGTTAGATCTGAAATCGGTTCCATGTCAATATATACCTCAGGCATCTGTTCATCACACATGCACGCCTTCCAGTCGGCTTCTTGCCTGGGAGCCGTGCCTTCTCTGCTCTCTTGTGCCGTCTCTGCTACAGCTCTTCTGCATGACTACAAAACGCCGGGGTCTGGCTGCCAGAGGAGAACCGTTTGCCCAGCAGATTTGCCTAGCCTTGCCTTGCCTTGCCTTGCCTTGCCTTGCCTTGCCTTGCCTTGCCTTGCCTTGCCTTGCCTTGCCTTGCCTTGCCTTGCCTTTCTCAGAATATTACCCTGTCAGACGAGAAAAGTTTCACCCTGCAGGATCATTCTCTGCCTTTGTCTGCGCAACGCAATTAATCGAATGACCTGGTAATAGTCCAGTGAGGAGCAATTCACATTGTCATGTTCTTCCCAGCAGACTCCGGATGAAGTCTCTCTGTGTACTGTTACATCTCAAATCAAAACCTTGTCAATATATTCCTCAGGCATCTGTTCATCATACACAGGTATGCCTTCCAGTCTGATTCTTGCCTCGGAACCGTGCCTTCTCTGCTCTCTTCTTTCGTGTCTGACACAGCTCTTCCGCATGACTTTAAAACGCCCGCGTCTGGCTGCTAGAGGGAACCGGTTACGCCGCAAGCTCGTTCGACCGCGGAGGCTGAAACCGCCGGGTACAGAGCCTGTGTGGTCTTGCTTAGTCGTGCAAGATTCGCGCGCATAACTCGGCATTCTCAACAGACTTTGGCTCCACAGGTTCTTTACATTAAGAGGTAAAGCTGTCTGAGAACTGCTAGCGCTGAAACGTGTTGCTGTCAAAAGTTTCTTTCGTGCACCCGTTTCAAAGCCACAGAAAAGCAGTCGGTCTTCTCCTTCCCTCCGATAGCAGCAGTCATTTAAATCTTCATCCATCTCTGCAGTTAGCAGCCGCATCACTGAAAAGGTCTAAAACTTGCTCACAACAGACGCACCACAGTAAAATGTTTAGATCTCGTTCACAAAATAAACCTGTCAGAAGAGAAATGTTTCACCCTGCAAGGTCACCCTCTGCCTTCGTGTGCGCAGCACAAGTAATCAAACTTACTGGTTATAGTACAGTGACGAGCGATTCATATTTTCATGTGCTTCCCAGCAGACTCCGGATGCACGGAAGCACTACTTCGCCAGAGGTAAATGTCTCTGTGTACTGTTAGATCTCTAATCGGTTCCTTGTCAATATATTCCTCAGGCATCTGTTCATCACACACGGGTACGCCTTCCAGTCTGCTTCTTGCCTCGGAACCGTGCCTTCTTTGCTCTTCCGCATGATTGTAAAACGCCGGGGTCTGGCTGCTAGAGGAGAACCGGTTACACCGCCAGCTCGTTCGACCGCGGAGGCTGAAACCTCCGCGTACAGAGCCTGTGTGGTCTTGCTTAGTCGTGCAAGATTCGCGCGCATAACTCGGCATTCTCAACAGACTTTGGCTCCACAGGTTCTTTACGCTAAGAGATAAAGCTGTCTGAGAATTGCTAATGCTGAAACGCGTTGCTGTCAAAAGTTTTTCGTGCACCCGTTTAAAAACCACAGAAAAGCAGTCGGTCTTCTCCTTCCCTCTGTTAGCAGCAGTCATTTAAATGTTCAACCATCTCTGCAGTTAGCAGACGCATCACTGTAAAACGTTTAGATCTTGCTCAGAAATGTAACCTTGTCAGACGAGAAAGGTTTTGCCCTGCAACATCAGGACACAAGTAATCAAATGAACTGGTAATAGTCCAGTGAGGAGAAATTCATATTTTCAAGTCCTTCCCAGTGGACTCCGGATGCACGGAAGCTTTACATCGAGAGATGTCTCTCTGTGAACTGTTAGATCTGAAATCGGTTCCTTGTCAATATATTCCTCCGGCATCTGTTCATCACACACAGGTACGCCTTCCAGTCTGCGTCTTGCCTGGGAGCCGTGCCTTCTCTGCTCTCTTCTACCGTCTCTAGCAGAGCTCTTCAGCATGACTGTAAAACGCGGGGGTCTGGCTGCTAGAGGAGAACCGGTTACCCCGCAAACACGTTCGGCCGCGGAGGTTGAACCCTCCGGGTAAATAGTCTGTGTGGTCTGGCTTAGTCGTGCAAGCTTCGCGCGCATTACTGGGCATTGTCAGCATACTCCATCTCCACAGGTCCTTTGCACTAAGAGGTAAAGCTGTCAGAGAATTTCTAGGGCTAAAACTTGTTACTGTCAAAACTTTTTCGTGCACCCGTTCCAAAGTCACAGAAAAGCATTCGGTCTTCTTCCCTCCGATAGCACTAGTCATTCAAATCTTCATCCATCTCTGCAGTTTGCAGACGCATCACTGTAAAACGTCTAAAGCTTGCTCACAACAGACACATCACTGTAAAACGTGTAGGTCTTGCTCAGAAAATACCTATGTTAGACGAGAAAAGTTTCACCCTACAATATCATCCTCTGCCTTCGTCTCCGCAGCACAAGTAATCAAACAAACTGGTACTGGTCCAGTGAGAAGCGATTCACATTTTCATGTGCTTCCCAGCAGACTCCGGATGCACGGAAGCTTTACATCGAGAGATAAGTCTCTCTGTGAACTGTTAGATCTGAAATCGGTTCCATGTCAATATATACCTCAGGCATCTGTTCATCACACATGCACGCCTTCCAGTCGGCTTCTTGCCTGGGAGCCGTGCCTTCTCTGCTCTCTTGTGCCGTCTCTGCTACAGCTCTTCTGCATGACTACAAAACGCCGGGGTCTGGCTGCCAGAGGAGAACCGTTTGCCCAGCAGATTTGCCTAGCCTTGCCTTGCCTTGCCTTGCCTTGCCTTGCCTTGCCTTGCCTTGCCTTGCCTTGCCTTGCCTTGCCTTGCCTTGCCTTGCCTTTCTCAGAATATTACCCTGTCAGACGAGAAAAGTTTCACCCTGCAGGATCATTCTCTGCCTTTGTCTGCGCAACGCAATTAATCGAATGACCTGGTAATAGTCCAGTGAGGAGCAATTCACATTGTCATGTTCTTCCCAGCAGACTCCGGATGAAGTCTCTCTGTGTACTGTTACATCTCAAATCAAAACCTTGTCAATATATTCCTCAGGCATCTGTTCATCATACACAGGTATGCCTTCCAGTCTGATTCTTGCCTCGGAACCGTGCCTTCTCTGCTCTCTTCTTTCGTGTCTGACACAGCTCTTCCGCATGACTTTAAAACGCCCGCGTCTGGCTGCTAGAGGGAACCGGTTACGCCGCAAGCTCGTTCGACCGCGGAGGCTGAAACCGCCGGGTACAGAGCCTGTGTGGTCTTGCTTAGTCGTGCAAGATTCGCGCGCATAACTCGGCATTCTCAACAGACTTTGGCTCCACAGGTTCTTTACGCTAAGAGATAAAGCTGTCTGAGAATTGCTAATGCTGAAACGCGTTGCTGTCAAAAGTTTTTCGTGCACCCGTTTAAAAACCACAGAAAAGCAGTCGGTCTTCTCCTTCCCTCTGTTAGCAGCAGTCATTTAAATGTTCAACCATCTCTGCAGTTAGCAGACGCATCACTGTAAAACGTTTAGATCTTGCTCAGAAATGTAACCTTGTCAGACGAGAAAGGTTTTGCCCTGCAACATCAGGACACAAGTAATCAAATGAACTGGTAATAGTCCAGTGAGGAGAAATTCATATTTTCAAGTCCTTCCCAGTGGACTCCGGATGCACGGAAGCTTTACATCGAGAGATGTCTCTCTGTGAACTGTTAGATCTGAAATCGGTTCCTTGTCAATATATTCCTCCGGCATCTGTTCATCACACACAGGTACGCCTTCCAGTCTGCGTCTTGCCTGGGAGCCGTGCCTTCTCTGCTCTCTTCTACCGTCTCTAGCAGAGCTCTTCAGCATGACTGTAAAACGCGGGGGTCTGGCTGCTAGAGGAGAACCGGTTACCCCGCAAACACGTTCGGCCGCGGAGGTTGAACCCTCCGGGTAAATAGTCTGTGTGGTCTGGCTTAGTCGTGCAAGCTTCGCGCGCATTACTGGGCATTGTCAGCATACTCCATCTCCACAGGTCCTTTGCACTAAGAGGTAAAGCTGTCAGAGAATTTCTAGGGCTAAAACTTGTTACTGTCAAAACTTTTTCGTGCACCCGTTCCAAAGTCACAGAAAAGCATTCGGTCTTCTTCCCTCCGATAGCACTAGTCATTCAAATCTTCATCCATCTCTGCAGTTTGCAGACGCATCACTGTAAAACGTCTAAAGCTTGCTCACAACAGACACATCACTGTAAAACGTGTAGGTCTTGCTCAGAAAATACCTATGTTAGACGAGAAAAGTTTCACCCTACAATATCATCCTCTGCCTTCGTCTCCGCAGCACAAGTAATCAAACAAACTGGTACTGGTCCAGTGAGAAGCGATTCACATTTTCATGTGCTTCCCAGCAGACTCCGGATGCACGGAAGCTTTACATCGAGAGATAAGTCTCTCTGTGAACTGTTAGATCTGAAATCGGTTCCATGTCAATATATACCTCAGGCATCTGTTCATCACACATGCACGCCTTCCAGTCGGCTTCTTGCCTGGGAGCCGTGCCTTCTCTGCTCTCTTGTGCCGTCTCTGCTACAGCTCTTCTGCATGACTACAAAACGCCGGGGTCTGGCTGCCAGAGGAGAACCGTTTGCCCAGCAGATTTGCCTAGCCTTGCCTTGCCTTGCCTTGCCTTGCCTTGCCTTGCCTTGCCTTGCCTTGCCTTGCCTTGCCTTGCCTTGCCTTGCCTTTCTCAGAATATTACCCTGTCAGACGAGAAAAGTTTCACCCTGCAGGATCATTCTCTGCCTTTGTCTGCGCAACGCAATTAATCGAATGACCTGGTAATAGTCCAGTGAGGAGCAATTCACATTGTCATGTTCTTCCCAGCAGACTCCGGATGAAGTCTCTCTGTGTACTGTTACATCTCAAATCAAAACCTTGTCAATATATTCCTCAGGCATCTGTTCATCATACACAGGTATGCCTTCCAGTCTGATTCTTGCCTCGGAACCGTGCCTTCTCTGCTCTCTTCTTTCGTGTCTGACACAGCTCTTCCGCATGACTTTAAAACGCCCGCGTCTGGCTGCTAGAGGGAACCGGTTACGCCGCAAGCTCGTTCGACCGCGGAGGCTGAAACCGCCGGGTACAGAGCCTGTGTGGTCTTGCTTAGTCGTGCAAGATTCGCGCGCATAACTCGGCATTCTCAACAGACTTTGGCTCCACAGGTTCTTTACATTAAGAGGTAAAGCTGTCTGAGAACTGCTAGCGCTGAAACGTGTTGCTGTCAAAAGTTTCTTTCGTGCACCCGTTTCAAAGCCACAGAAAAGCAGTCGGTCTTCTCCTTCCCTCCGATAGCAGCAGTCATTTAAATCTTCATCCATCTCTGCAGTTAGCAGCCGCATCACTGAAAAGGTCTAAAACTTGCTCACAACAGACGCACCACAGTAAAATGTTTAGATCTCGTTCACAAAATAAACCTGTCAGAAGAGAAATGTTTCACCCTGCAAGGTCACCCTCTGCCTTCGTCTGCGCAGCACAAGTAATCAAACTTACTGGTTATAGTACAGTGACGAGCGATTCATATTTTCATGTGCTTCCCAGCAGACTCCGGATGCACGGAAGCATTACTTCGCCAGAGGTAAATGTCTCTGTGTACTGTTAGATCTCTAATCGGTTCCTTGTCAATATATTCCTCAGGCATCTGTTCATCACACACGGGTACGCCTTCCAGTCTGCTTCTTGCCTCGGAACCGTGCCTTCTTTGCTCTTCCGCATGATTGTAAAACGCCGGGGTCTGGCTGCTAGAGGAGAACCGGTTACACCGCCAGCTCGTTCGACCGCGGAGGCTGAAACCTCCGCGTACAGAGCCTGTGTGGTCTTGCTTAGTCGTGCAAGATTCGCGCGCATAACTCGGCATTCTCAACAGACTTTGGCTCCACAGGTTCTTTACGCTAAGAGATAAAGCTGTCTGAGAATTGCTAATGCTGAAACGCGTTGCTGTCAAAAGTTTTTCGTGCACCCGTTTAAAAACCACAGAAAAGCAGTCGGTCTTCTCCTTCCCTCTGTTAGCAGCAGTCATTTAAATGTTCAACCATCTCTGCAGTTAGCAGACGCATCACTGTAAAACGTTTAGATCTTGCTCAGAAATGTAACCTTGTCAGACGAGAAAGGTTTTGCCCTGCAACATCAGGACACAAGTAATCAAATGAACTGGTAATAGTCCAGTGAGGAGAAATTCATATTTTCAAGTCCTTCCCAGTGGACTCCGGATGCACGGAAGCTTTACATCGAGAGATGTCTCTCTGTGAACTGTTAGATCTGAAATCGGTTCCTTGTCAATATATTCCTCCGGCATCTGTTCATCACACACAGGTACGCCTTCCAGTCTGCGTCTTGCCTGGGAGCCGTGCCTTCTCTGCTCTCTTCTACCGTCTCTAGCAGAGCTCTTCAGCATGACTGTAAAACGCGGGGGTCTGGCTGCTAGAGGAGAACCGGTTACCCCGCAAACACGTTCGGCCGCGGAGGTTGAACCCTCCGGGTAAATAGTCTGTGTGGTCTGGCTTAGTCGTGCAAGCTTCGCGCGCATTACTGGGCATTGTCAGCATACTCCATCTCCACAGGTCCTTTGCACTAAGAGGTAAAGCTGTCAGAGAATTTCTAGGGCTAAAACTTGTTACTGTCAAAACTTTTTCGTGCACCCGTTCCAAAGTCACAGAAAAGCATTCGGTCTTCTTCCCTCCGATAGCACTAGTCATTCAAATCTTCATCCATCTCTGCAGTTTGCAGACGCATCACTGTAAAACGTCTAAAGCTTGCTCACAACAGACACATCACTGTAAAACGTGTAGGTCTTGCTCAGAAAATACCTATGTTAGACGAGAAAAGTTTCACCCTACAATATCATCCTCTGCCTTCGTCTCCGCAGCACAAGTAATCAAACAAACTGGTACTGGTCCAGTGAGAAGCGATTCACATTTTCATGTGCTTCCCAGCAGACTCCGGATGCACGGAAGCTTTACATCGAGAGATAAGTCTCTCTGTGAACTGTTAGATCTGAAATCGGTTCCATGTCAATATATACCTCAGGCATCTGTTCATCACACATGCACGCCTTCCAGTCGGCTTCTTGCCTGGGAGCCGTGCCTTCTCTGCTCTCTTGTGCCGTCTCTGCTACAGCTCTTCTGCATGACTACAAAACGCCGGGGTCTGGCTGCCAGAGGAGAACCGTTTGCCCAGCAGATTTGCCTAGCCTTGCCTTGCCTTGCCTTGCCTTGCCTTGCCTTGCCTTGCCTTGCCTTGCCTTGCCTTGCCTTCTGCCTTGCCTTTCTCAGAATATTACCCTGTCAGACGAGAAAAGTTTCACCCTGCAGGATCATTCTCTGCCTTTGTCTGCGCAACGCAATTAATCGAATGACCTGGTAATAGTCCAGTGAGGAGCAATTCACATTGTCATGTTCTTCCCAGCAGACTCCGGATGAAGTCTCTCTGTGTACTGTTACATCTCAAATCAAAACCTTGTCAATATATTCCTCAGGCATCTGTTCATCATACACAGGTATGCCTTCCAGTCTGATTCTTGCCTCGGAACCGTGCCTTCTCTGCTCTCTTCTTTCGTGTCTGACACAGCTCTTCCGCATGACTTTAAAACGCCCGCGTCTGGCTGCTAGAGGGAACCGGTTACGCCGCAAGCTCGTTCGACCGCGGAGGCTGAAACCGCCGGGTACAGAGCCTGTGTGGTCTTGCTTAGTCGTGCAAGATTCGCGCGCATAACTCGGCATTCTCAACAGACTTTGGCTCCACAGGTTCTTTACATTAAGAGGTAAAGCTGTCTGAGAACTGCTAGCGCTGAAACGTGTTGCTGTCAAAAGTTTCTTTCGTGCACCCGTTTCAAAGCCACAGAAAAGCAGTCGGTCTTCTCCTTCCCTCCGATAGCAGCAGTCATTTAAATCTTCATCCATCTCTGCAGTTAGCAGCCGCATCACTGAAAAGGTCTAAAACTTGCTCACAACAGACGCACCACAGTAAAATGTTTAGATCTCGTTCACAAAATAAACCTGTCAGAAGAGAAATGTTTCACCCTGCAAGGTCACCCTCTGCCTTCGTGTGCGCAGCACAAGTAATCAAACTTACTGGTTATAGTACAGTGACGAGCGATTCATATTTTCATGTGCTTCCCAGCAGACTCCGGATGCACGGAAGCATTACTTCGCCAGAGGTAAATGTCTCTGTGTACTGTTAGATCTCTAATCGGTTCCTTGTCAATATATTCCTCAGGCATCTGTTCATCACACACGGGTACGCCTTCCAGTCTGCTTCTTGCCTCGGAACCGTGCCTTCTTTGCTCTTCCGCATGATTGTAAAACGCCGGGGTCTGGCTGCTAGAGGAGAACCGGTTACACCGCCAGCTCGTTCGACCGCGGAGGCTGAAACCTCCGCGTACAGAGCCTGTGTGGTCTTGCTTAGTCGTGCAAGATTCGCGCGCATAACTCGGCATTCTCAACAGACTTTGGCTCCACAGGTTCTTTACGCTAAGAGATAAAGCTGTCTGAGAATTGCTAATGCTGAAACGCGTTGCTGTCAAAAGTTTTTCGTGCACCCGTTTAAAAACCACAGAAAAGCAGTCGGTCTTCTCCTTCCCTCTGTTAGCAGCAGTCATTTAAATGTTCAACCATCTCTGCAGTTAGCAGACGCATCACTGTAAAACGTTTAGATCTTGCTCAGAAATGTAACCTTGTCAGACGAGAAAGGTTTTGCCCTGCAACATCAGGACACAAGTAATCAAATGAACTGGTAATAGTCCAGTGAGGAGAAATTCATATTTTCAAGTCCTTCCCAGTGGACTCCGGATGCACGGAAGCTTTACATCGAGAGATGTCTCTCTGTGAACTGTTAGATCTGAAATCGGTTCCTTGTCAATATATTCCTCCGGCATCTGTTCATCACACACAGGTACGCCTTCCAGTCTGCGTCTTGCCTGGGAGCCGTGCCTTCTCTGCTCTCTTCTACCGTCTCTAGCAGAGCTCTTCAGCATGACTGTAAAACGCGGGGGTCTGGCTGCTAGAGGAGAACCGGTTACCCCGCAAACACGTTCGGCCGCGGAGGTTGAACCCTCCGGGTAAATAGTCTGTGTGGTCTGGCTTAGTCGTGCAAGCTTCGCGCGCATTACTGGGCATTGTCAGCATACTCCATCTCCACAGGTCCTTTGCACTAAGAGGTAAAGCTGTCAGAGAATTTCTAGGGCTAAAACTTGTTACTGTCAAAACTTTTTCGTGCACCCGTTCCAAAGTCACAGAAAAGCATTCGGTCTTCTTCCCTCCGATAGCACTAGTCATTCAAATCTTCATCCATCTCTGCAGTTTGCAGACGCATCACTGTAAAACGTCTAAAGCTTGCTCACAACAGACACATCACTGTAAAACGTGTAGGTCTTGCTCAGAAAATACCTATGTTAGACGAGAAAAGTTTCACCCTACAATATCATCCTCTGCCTTCGTCTCCGCAGCACAAGTAATCAAACAAACTGGTACTGGTCCAGTGAGAAGCGATTCACATTTTCATGTGCTTCCCAGCAGACTCCGGATGCACGGAAGCTTTACATCGAGAGATAAGTCTCTCTGTGAACTGTTAGATCTGAAATCGGTTCCATGTCAATATATACCTCAGGCATCTGTTCATCACACATGCACGCCTTCCAGTCTGCTTCTTGCCTGGGAGCCGTGCCTTCTCTGCTCTCTTGTGCCGTCTCTGCTACAGCTCTTCTGCATGA
>JAUMJL010002771.1:0-40471 GCA_033558185.1 Dromococcyx pavoninus
AAAAATGGACTGGGAAACCCAAATATTTGATTTAGGAAACAAAAAAAATAGATTAAGGAACCAAAAAATAGACTGAGAAAGCCAGAAATTGACTGGGAAACCCAAAAACGGACTGAGGAAACCAAAAATGAGCTGAGGGACTGAAAACAGACTTAGAAACCAAAACTGACATGGGCAAACCAAAAATGGATTGAAGAACTCAAAAATGGGCTGAGAAAACCGAAAAATGGATTGAGGAACCCAAAAATGGGCTGAGGGACCAAGACTTGGATTGAGGAAACCAAGAAATAGATGACGAAAGCAAAAATGGATTGTAAAGCTAAAAATGGACTGAGGAAACCAAAAATGTCCTGGGACACCCCAAAATGGATTGAGGAACCCAAAAATGGATTGAGGAACCCAAAAATGTCCTGGGACACCCAAAAATGAATTGAGGAACCAAAAATGGGCTGAGGGACCCAAAAATGGATTGAGGAACCCAAAAAATGGATTGAGGAACCCAAAAATGGTCTGAAAAGCCCAAAAATGGGCTGAGAAACCCAAAAATGGGCTGAGTGACCAAGACATGGATTGAGGAACCCAAAAATGTGCTGAGGAACCCAAAAATGGATTGAGGAAACAAAAAATGGACTGGGAAATTAAAAAGTTGGCTGAGGCACCCAAAAATGGTCTGCAAGACACAAAAATGTATTGAGGAATCCAAAGATGGACTGAGGAACCCAGGAATGGCTTCAGGAACACAAAAATGGGCTTAGGAAACCAAAAACTATATAGAGGAACCCAAAAATGGATTGAGGAAACCAAAAAATAGATTGAGGAACCTAAAAATGGACTGAGAAAGCCAAAAATGGGCTGCGAGACCCAAAATGGGCTGAGGGACCCAAAAATGTATTGAGGAACCCAAAAGCGGACTGAGAAACCAAAAAGTGGATTGAGGAAACAAAAAATGAGCTGAAGGTCCAAAAACAGACTGAGAAACAAAAAATGTCATGGGCAAACCAAAAATGGATTGGGGAACCCAAAAATGCATTGAGAAACCTAAAAATGGACTGGGAAACCCAAAAATGGACTGAAGAAACCAAAAAAAAGATTGAGGAACCTAAAAATGGACTGAGAAAGCCAAAAATTGACTGGCAAACCCAAAATAGACTGAGGAAACCAAAAATGGTTCGATGAACCCAAAGATGGAGTGGGAAACCAAAAAATGGATTGAAAAAACCCCAAAATGGGCTGAGGGACCAAAAAATGGGCTGCAGGACCCAAAAATGTTTTGAGGAACCCAGTGATGGACTGAGGAACTCAAAAGTGGCATGAGGTACCCAAACGCGGACTGAGGAACCCAAAAATGGTTTGAGGAACCCATAAATGGTTTGAGGAACTCTAAAATAGGCTGAGAAACCAAAAAATGGGCTGAGTGACCAAGACATGGATTGAGGAACCCAAAATGAATTGAGGAAACCAAAAATGAGCTGAAAGATCTAAAACAGACTGAGAAACCAAAAGTGACATGGGCAACCCAAAAATGGATTGAGGAACCCAAAAATAGGCTGGGAAACCAAAAAATGGATTGAAAATCCCCCAAAATAGGTTGAGGGACCCAAAAATGTATTAAGAAACCCAAAAACGGACTGAGGAACCGAAAACTGGATTGAGGAAACAAAAAATGAGCTGAAGGACCAAAAACAGACTGAGAAACAAAAAATGTCATGGGCAAACCACAAATGGATTGAGGAACCCAAAAATGCATTGAGAAACCTAAAAATGGACTGAGATACCAAAAACTGGACTGGGAAACCCAAAACTGGATTGAGAAACCCAAAAATGGACTGAGTGACCAAGACATGGATTGAGGAACCCAAAACTTGATTGAGGAAACCAAAAACGACCTGGGAAAACAAAAAAAGAACTGAGGAAACCAAAACATAGATTGACAAAACCAAAATGGATTTTAAAACTAAAAATGGACTGAAAAAGCCAAAAATCGACTGGGAAACACAAAAATGGAATGAGGAACCCAAAAATAGATTGCAGAACCCAAAAATGTGCTGCAAGACCCAAAAATGTCCTCGGCAACCCAAAAAAGGCTTGAGGAACCCAAAAATGGACTGGGAAACGCAAAAATTTGATTTAGGAAACAAAAAAAATAGATTGAGGAACCAAAAAATAGACTGAGAAAGCCAGAAATTGACTGGGAAACCCAAAAACGGACTGAGGAAACCAAAAATGAGCTGAGGGACCGAAAACAGACTTAGAAACCAAAACTGACATGGGCAAACCAAAAATGGATTGAGGAACCCAAAAATGGGCTGAGAAAACCGAAAAATGGATTGAGGAACCCAAAAATGGGCTGAGGGACCAAGACTTGGATTGAGGAAACCAAGAAATAGATGACGAAAGCAAAAATGGATTGTAAAGCTAAAAATGGACTGAGGAAACCAAAAATGTCCTGGGACACCCCAAAATGGATTGAGGAACCCAAAAATGGATTGAGGAACCCAAAAATGTCCTGGGACACCCAAAAATGAATTGAGGAACCAAAAATGGGCTGAGGGACCCAAAAATGGATTGAGGAACCCAAAAATGGATTGAGGAACCCAAAAATGGTCTGAAAAGCCCAAAAATGGGCTGAGTGACCAAGACATGGATTGAGGAATCCAAAAATGTGCTGAGGAACCCAAAAATGGATTGAGGAAACAAAAAATGGACTGGGAAATTAAAAAGTTGGCTGAGGCACCCAAAAATGGTCTGCAAGACACAAAAATGTATTGAGGAATCCAAAGATGGACTGAGGAACCCAGGAATGGCTTCAGGAACACAAAAATGGGCTTAGGAAACCAAAAACTATATAGAGGAACCCAAAAATGGATTGAGGAAACCAAAAAATAGATTGAGGAACCTAAAAATGGACTCAGAAAGCCAAAAATGGGCTGCGAGACCCAAAATGGGCTGAGGGACCCAAAAATGTATTGAGGAACCCAAAAGCGGACTGAGGAACCAAAAAGTGGATTGAGGAAACAAAAAATGAGCTGAAGGTCCAAAAACAGACTGAGAAACAAAAAATGTCATGGGCAAACCAAAAATGGATTGGGGAACTCAAAAATTCATTGAGAAACCTAAAAATGGACTGAGAAACCCCAAAAATGGATTGAGGAACCCAAAATTCATTGAGAAACCTAAAAATGGACTGAGATACCAAAAACTGGACTGGGAAACCCAAAACTGGATTGAGAAACCCAAAAATGGACTGAGAAAGCCAAAAATTGACTGACAAACCCAAAATAGACTGAGGAAACCAAAAATGGCTCGATGAACCCAAAAATGGAGTGGGAAACCAAAAAATGGATTGAAAAACCCCCAAAATGGGCTGAGGGACCAAAAAATGGGCTGCAGGACCCAAAAATGTTTTGAGGAACCCAGTGACGGACTGAGGAACCCAAAAATGGTTTGAGGAACCCATAAATGGTTTGAGGAACTCTAAAATAGGCTGAGAAACCAAAAAATGGGCTGAGTGATCAAGACATGGATTGAGGAACCCAAAATGAATTGAGGAAACCAAAAATGAGCTGAAAGATCTAAAACAGACTGAGAAACCAAAAGTGACATGGGCAACCCAAAAATGGATTGAGGAACCCAAAAATAGGCTGAGAAACCCAAAAAATGGATTGAGGAACCCAAAATTCATTGAGAAACCTAAAAATGGGCTCAGATATCAAAAACTGGACTGTGAAACCCAAACATGGATTGAGGAACCCAAAAATGGACTGAGGAACCCAAAAATGGGCTGAGTGACCAAGACATGGATTGAGGAAAGCAAAACATAGATTGACGAAACCAAAAATGGATTGTAAAGCTAAAACTGGACTGAGGAAACCAAAAATGTCCTGGGACACCCCAAAATGGATTGAGGAACCCAAAAATGGATTGAGGAACCCAAAAATGGTCTGAAAAGCCCAAAAATGGGCTGAGAAACACAAAAATGGGCTGAGTGACCAAGACATGGATTGAGGAACCCGAAAAATGTGCTGAGAAACCCAAATATGGATTGAGGAAACCAAAAATGGACTGGGAAACCCAAAAATGGTTTAAGGAACCCAAAAATGGATTGAGGAACCCAAAAATGGTCTGAGGTAACCAAAAATGCATTGAGGAACACAAAAAATGGGCTGAGAAACCAAAAAATGGATTGGAAAAAAACAAAAATGAATTGAAGAACACAAAAACTGGCTGAGTAATCAAACAATGGATTGAAGAACCGAAAAATGTTCTGAAAAGCCCAAAAATGAGCTGAGAAACCCCAAAATGCATTGAGGAACCCCAAAAATAGGCTGACAAACCCAAAATTCGATTGAGGAACTCACAAAAAGGGCTGAGGAACCCAAAAATGGACAGAAGAACACAAAAATAGGATTGAGAAATCCAAAAATAGACTCAGAAACTAAAAAATGGCGTGAGAATAAAAAAAATGGATTAAGGAACCCAAAAATGGGTGAGAAAACCAAAAATGGTTTGACCAAACCAAAAATGAACTGCGGGATCTGAAAATGTGCTGAAAGACTCCAAAATGGGCTGAGGGACCCAAAAATGGAATTACAGAGCAAAAGATGGGCTGAGGGACTAAAAAATAGACTGAGGAACCCAAAAATGGATTGAGGAAACCAAAAATGGGCTAAGAAACCCAAAAGTGCACTGAGGAAAGCAAATATGGATTGCGAAAGAAAAAAATGGGCTGAGAAACCCAAAAATGGGCTTGGAAACCCAAAAATGGACTGAGAAACCAAAAATAGCCTGGGAAACCCAAAAATGGATTGAGGAAGCCAAGAATAGATTAAGGAATTCAAAAATGGGCTGAGGGACCAAGAAATGGACGGAGGAATTAAAAAATGCATTGAGGAACCCGAAAAAGGACGGAGGAACCCAAAACTGAACTGGGAAATTAAAAAGTTGGGTGAGGCACCCAAAAATGGGCTGCAAGACGCAAAAATGTATTGAGGAACCCAAAAATTGATGGAGAAACCTAAAAATGGACTGAGGAAACCAAAAAATAGATTGAGGAACCTAAAAATGGACTGAGAAAGCCAAAAATGGGCTGCGAGGCCGCAAATGGACTGAGGAACCCAAAAATGGATTGAAGAACCCCAAAATGGGCTGGGAAACCAAAAAATGGATTGAAAACCCCCCAAAATGGGCTGAGGGGCCCAAAAATGTATTGAGAAACCCCAAAACGGACTGAGGAACCGAAAACTGGATTGAGGAAACAAAAAATGAGCTGAAGGACCAAAAACAGACTGAGAAACCAAAAATGTCATGGGCAAACCAAAAATGGATTGAGGAACCCAAAAATGCATTGAGAAACCTAAAAATGGACTGAGAAACCCCAAAAATGGATTGAGGAACCCAAAATTCATTGAGAAACCTAAAAATGGACTGAGATACCAAAAACTGGACTGGGAAACCCAAAACTGGATTGAGAAACCCAAAAATGGACTGAGTGACCAAGACATGGATTGAGGAACCCAAAACTTGATTGAGGAAACCAAAAACGACCTGGGAAAACAAAAAAAGAACTGAGGAAACCAAAACATAGATTGACAAAACCAAAATGGATTTTAAAACTAAAAATGGACTGAAAAAGCCAAAAATCGACTGGGAAACACAAAAATGGAATGAGGAACCCAAAAATAGATTGCAGAACCCAAAAATGTGCTGCAAGACCCAAAAATGTCTTGGGCAACCCAAAAATGGCTTGAGGAACCCAAAAATGGACTGGGAAACCCAAATATTTGATTTAGGAAACAAAAAAAATAGATTAAGGAACCAAAAAATAGACTGAGAAAGCCAGAAATTGACTGGGAAACCCAAAAACGGACTGAGGAAACCAAAAATGAGCTGAGGGACTGAAAACAGACTTAGAAACCAAAACTGACATGGGCAAACCAAAAATGGATTGAAGAACTCAAAAATGGGCTGAGAAAACCGAAAAATGGATTGAGGAACCCAAAAATGGGCTGAGGGACCAAGACTTGGATTGAGGAAACCAAGAAATAGATGACGAAAGCAAAAATGGATTGTAAAGCTAAAAATGGACTGAGGAAACCAAAAATGTCCTGGGACACCCCAAAATGGATTGAGGAACCCAAAAATGGATTGAGGAACCCAAAAATGTCCTGGGACACCCAAAAATGAATTGAGGAACCAAAAATGGGCTGAGGGACCCAAAAATGGATTGAGGAACCCAAAAAATGGATTGAGGAACCCAAAAATGGTCTGAAAAGCCCAAAAATGGGCTGAGAAACCCAAAAATGGGCTGAGTGACCAAGACATGGATTGAGGAACCCAAAAATGTGCTGAGGAACCCAAAAATGGATTGAGGAAACAAAAAATGGACTGGGAAATTAAAAAGTTGGCTGAGGCACCCAAAAATGGTCTGCAAGACACAAAAATGTATTGAGGAATCCAAAGATGGACTGAGGAACCCAGGAATGGCTTCAGGAACACAAAAATGGGCTTAGGAAACCAAAAACTATATAGAGGAACCCAAAAATGGATTGAGGAAACCAAAAAATAGATTGAGGAACCTAAAAATGGACTGAGAAAGCCAAAAATGGGCTGCGAGACCCAAAATGGGCTGAGGGACCCAAAAATGTATTGAGGAACCCAAAAGCGGACTGAGAAACCAAAAAGTGGATTGAGGAAACAAAAAATGAGCTGAAGGTCCAAAAACAGACTGAGAAACAAAAAATGTCATGGGCAAACCAAAAATGGATTGGGGAACCCAAAAATGCATTGAGAAACCTAAAAATGGACTGGGAAACCCAAAAATGGACTGAAGAAACCAAAAAAAAGATTGAGGAACCTAAAAATGGACTGAGAAAGCCAAAAATTGACTGGCAAACCCAAAATAGACTGAGGAAACCAAAAATGGTTCGATGAACCCAAAGATGGAGTGGGAAACCAAAAAATGGATTGAAAAAACCCCAAAATGGGCTGAGGGACCAAAAAATGGGCTGCAGGACCCAAAAATGTTTTGAGGAACCCAGTGATGGACTGAGGAACTCAAAAGTGGCATGAGGTACCCAAACGCGGACTGAGGAACCCAAAAATGGTTTGAGGAACCCATAAATGGTTTGAGGAACTCTAAAATAGGCTGAGAAACCAAAAAATGGGCTGAGTGACCAAGACATGGATTGAGGAACCCAAAATGAATTGAGGAAACCAAAAATGAGCTGAAAGATCTAAAACAGACTGAGAAACCAAAAGTGACATGGGCAACCCAAAAATGGATTGAGGAACCCAAAAATAGGCTGGGAAACCAAAAAATGGATTGAAAATCCCCCAAAATAGGTTGAGGGACCCAAAAATGTATTAAGAAACCCAAAAACGGACTGAGGAACCGAAAACTGGATTGAGGAAACAAAAAATGAGCTGAAGGACCAAAAACAGACTGAGAAACAAAAAATGTCATGGGCAAACCACAAATGGATTGAGGAACCCAAAAATGCATTGAGAAACCTAAAAATGGACTGAGATACCAAAAACTGGACTGGGAAACCCAAAACTGGATTGAGAAACCCAAAAATGGACTGAGTGACCAAGACATGGATTGAGGAACCCAAAACTTGATTGAGGAAACCAAAAACGACCTGGGAAAACAAAAAAAGAACTGAGGAAACCAAAACATAGATTGACAAAACCAAAATGGATTTTAAAACTAAAAATGGACTGAAAAAGCCAAAAATCGACTGGGAAACACAAAAATGGAATGAGGAACCCAAAAATAGATTGCAGAACCCAAAAATGTGCTGCAAGACCCAAAAATGTCCTCGGCAACCCAAAAATGGCTTGAGGAACCCAAAAATGGACTGGGAAACGCAAAAATTTGATTTAGGAAACAAAAAAAATAGATTGAGGAACCAAAAAATAGACTGAGAAAGCCAGAAATTGACTGGGAAACCCAAAAACGGACTGAGGAAACCAAAAATGAGCTGAGGGACCGAAAACAGACTTAGAAACCAAAACTGACATGGGCAAACCAAAAATGGATTGAGGAACCCAAAAATGGGCTGAGAAAACCAAAAAATGGATTGAGGAAACCAAGAAATAGATGACGAAAGCAAAAATGGATTGTAAAGCTAAAAATGGACTGAGGAAACCAAAAATGTCCTGGGACACCCCAAAATGGATTGAGGAACCCAAAAATGGATTGAGGAACCCAAAAATGTCCTAGGACACCCTAAAATGAAATGAGGAACCAAAAATGGGCTGAGTGACCAAGACATGGATTGAGGAACCCAAAAATGTGCTGAGAAAACCAAAAATGGATTGAGGAAGCAAAAAATGGACTGGGAAATTAAAAAGTTGGCTGAGGCACCCAAAAATGGTCTGCAAGACACAAAAATGTATTGAGGAATCCAAAGATGGACTGAGGAACCCAGGAATGGCTTCAGGAACACAAAAATGGGCTTAGGAAACCAAAAACTATATAGAGGAACCCAAAAATGGATTGAGGAAACCAAAAAATAGATTGAGGAACCTAAAAATGGACTGAGAAAGCCAAAAATGGGCTGCGAGACCCAAAATGGATTGAGGAACCCAAAAATGGTCTGAAAAGCCCAAAAATGGGCTGAGAAACACAAAAATGGGCTGAGTGACCAAGACATGGATTGAGGAACCCAAAAAATGTGCTGAGAAACCCAAAAATGGATTGAGGAAACCAAAAATGGACTGGGAAACCCAAAAATGGCTTAAGGAACCCAAAAATGGATTGAGGAACCCAAAAATGGTCTGAGGTAACCAAAAAATGGATTGGAAAAAACCAAAAATGAATTGAAGAACACAAAAACTGGCTGAGTAATCAAACAATGGATTGAAGAACCGAAAAATGGTCTGAAAAGCCCCAAAATGGGCTGAGAAACCCAAAAATGCATTGAGGAACCCCAAAAATAGGCTGAGAAACCCAAAAATCGATTGAGGAACTCACAAAAAGGGCTGAGGAACCCAAAAATGGACTGAAGAACCCAAAAAAAGGATTGAGAAATCCAAAAATAGACTCAGAAACTAAAAAATGGCGTGAGAATAAGAAAAATGGATTGAGGAACCCAAAAATGGGTGAGAAAACCAAAAATGGTTTGACCAAACCAAAAATGAACTGCGGGATCTGAAAATGTGCTGAAAGACTCCAAAATGGGCTGAGGGACCCAAAAATGGAATTACAGAGCAAAAAATGGGCTGAGGGACTAAAAAATAGACTGAGGAACCCAAAAATGGATTGAGGAAACCAAAAATGGGCTAAGAAACCCAAAAGTGCACTGAGGAAAGCAAATATGGATTGCGAAACAAAAAAATGGGCTGAGAAACCCAAAAAAGGGCTTGGAAACCCAAAAAATGGACTGAGAAACCAAAAATAGCCTGGGAAACCCAAAAATGGATTGAGGAAGCCAAGAATAGATTAAGGAACTCAAAAATGGGCTGAGGGACCAAGAAATGGACGGAGGAATTAAAAAATGCATTGAGGAACTCGAAAATGGACGGAGGAACCCAAAAATGAACTGGGAAATTAAAAAGTTGGCTGAGGCACCCAAAAATGGGTGGCAAGACACAAAAATGTATTGAGGAACCCAAAGATGGACTTAGGAACCTAGGAATGTCTTGAGGAACACAAAAATGGGCTTAGTAAACCCAAAAATATATTGAGGAACCCAAAAATTGATGGAGAAACCTAAAAATGGACTGAGGAAACCAAAAAATAGATTGAGGAACCTAAAAATGGACTGAGAAAGCCAAAAATGGGCTGCGAGGCCGCAAATGGACTGAGGAACCCAAAAATGGATTGAAGAATCCCAAAATGGGCTGGGAAACCAAAAAATGGATTGAAAACCCCCCAAAATATGCTGAGGGACCCAAAAATGTATTGAGAAACCCCAAAACGGACTGAGGAACCGAAAACTCGATTGAGGAAACAAAAAATGAGCTGAAGGACCAAAAACAGACTGAGAAACAAAAAATGTCATGGGCAAACCAAAAATGGATTGAGGAACCCAAAAATGCATTGAGAAACCTAAAAATGGACTGAGACACCCCAAAAATGGATTGAGGAACCCAAAATTCATTGAGAAACCTAAAAATGGACTGAGATACCAAAAACTGGACTGGGAAACCCAAAACTGGATTGAGAAACCCAAAAATGGACTGAGTGACCAAGACATGGATTGAGGAACCCAAAACTTGATTGAGGAAACCAAAAACGACCTGGGAAAACAAAAAAAGAACTGAGGAAACCAAAACATAGATTGACAAAACCAAAATGGATTTTAAAACTAAAAATGGACTGAAAAAGCCAAAAATCGACTGGGAAACACAAAAATGGAATGAGGAACCCAAAAATAGATTGCAGAACCCAAAAATGTGCTGCAAGACCCAAAAATGTCCTGGGCAACCCAAAAATGGCTTGAGGAACCCAAAAATGGACTGGGAAACCCAAAAATTTGATTTAGGAAACAAAAAAAATAGATTGAGGAACCAAAAAATAGACTGAGAAAGCCAGAAATTGACTGGGAAACCCAAAAACGGACTGAGGAAACCAAAAATGAGCTGAGGGACCGAAAACAGACTTAGAAACCAAAACTGACATGGGCAAACCAAAAATGGATTGAGGAACCCAAAAATGGGCTGAGAAAACCAAAAAATGGATTGAGGAAACCAAGAAATAGATGGCGAAAGCAAAAATGGATTGTAAAGCTAAAAATGGACTGAGGAAACCAAAAATGTCCTGGGACACCCCAAAATGGATTGAGGAACCCAAAAATGGATTGAGGAACCCAAAAATGTCCTGGGACACCCTAAAATGAATTGAGGAACCAAAAATGGGCTGAGTGACCAAGACATGGATTGAGGAACCCAAAAATGTGCTGAGAAAACCAAAAATGGATTGAGGAAGCAAAAAATGGACTGGGAAATTAAAAAGTTGGCTGAGGCACCCAAAAATGGTCTGCAAGACACAAAAATGTATTGAGGAATCCAAAGATGGACTGAGGAACCCAGGAATGGCTTCAGGAACACAAAAATGGGCTTAGGAAACCAAAAACTATATAGAGGAACCCAAAAATGGATTGAGGAAACCAAAAAATAGATTGAGGAACCTAAAAATGGACTGAGAAAGCCAAAAATGGGCTGCGAGACCCAAAATGGATTGAGGAACCCAAAAATGGTCTGAAAAGCCCAAAAATGGGCTGAGAAACACAAAAATGGGCTGAGTGACCAAGACATGGATTGAGGAACCCAAAAAATGTGCTGAGAAACCCAAAAATGGATTGAGGAAACCAAAAATGGACTGGGAAACCCAAAAATGGCTTAAGGAACCCAAAAATGGATTGAGGAACCCAAAAATGGTCTGAGGTAACCAAAAAATGGATTGGAAAAAACCAAAAATGAATTGAAGAACACAAAAACTGGCTGAGTAATCAAACAATGGATTGAAGAACCGAAAAATGGCCTGAAAAGCCCCAAAATGGGCTGAGAAACCCAAAAATGCATTGAGGAACCCCAAAAATAGGCTGAGAAACCCAAAAATCGATTGAGGAACTCACAAAAAGGGCTGAGGAACCCAAAAATGGACTGAAGAACCCAAAAAAAGGATTGAGAAATCCAAAAATAGACTCAGAAACTAAAAAATGGCGTGAGAATAAAAAAAATGGACTGAGGAACCCAAAAATGGGTGAGAAAACCAAAAATGGTTTGACCAAACCAAAAATGAACTGCGGGATCTGAAAATGTGCTGAAAGACTCCAAAATGGGCTGAGGGACCCAAAAATGGAATTACAGAGCAAAAAATGGGCTGAGGGACTAAAAAATAGACTGAGGAACCCAAAAATGGATTGAGGAAACCAAAAATGGGCTAAGAAACCCAAAAGTGCACTGAGGAAAGCAAATATGGATTGCGAAACAAAAAAATGGGCTGAGAAACCCAAAAAAGGGCTTGGAAACCCAAAAACGGACTGAGAAACCAAAAATAGCCTGGGAAACCCAAAAATGGATTGAGGAAGCCAAGAATAGATTAAGGAACTCAAAAATGGGCTGAGGGACCAAGAAATGGACGGAGGAATTAAAAAATGCATTGACGAACTCGAAAATGGACGGAGGAACCCAAAACTGAACTGGGAAATTAAAAAGTTGGCTGAGGCACCCAAAAATGGGCGGCAAGACACAAAAATGTATTGAGGAACCCAAAGATGGACTTAGGAACCTAGGAATGTCTTGAGGAACACAAAAATGGGCTTAGTAAACCCAAAAATATATTGAGGAACCCAAAAATTGATGGAGAAACCTAAAAATGGACTGAGGAAACCAAAAAATAGATTGAGGAACCTAAAAATGGACTGAGAAAGCCAAAAATGGGTTGCGAGGCCGCAAATGGACTGAGGAACCCAAAAATGGATTGAAGAACCCCAAAATGGGCTGGGAAACCAAAAAATGGATTGAAAACCCCCCAAAATGGGCTGAGGGACCCAAAAATGTATTGAGAAACCCCAAAACGGACTGAGGAACCGAAAACTCGATTGAGGAAACAAAAAATGAGCTGAAGGACCAAAAACAGACTGAGAAACCAAAAATGTCATGGGCAAACCAAAAATGGATTGAGGAACCCAAAAATGCATTGAGAAACCTAAAAATGGACTGAGAAACCCCAAAAATGGATTGAGGAACCCAAAATTCATTGAGAAACCTAAAAATGGACTGAGATACCAAAAACTGGACTGGGAAACCCAAGACTGGATTGAGAAACCCAAAAATGGACTGAGTGACCAAGACATGGATTGAGGAACCCAAAACTTGATTGAGGAAACCAAAAACGACCTGGGAAAACAAAAAAAGAACTGAGGAAACCAAAACATAGATTGACAAAACCAAAATGGATTTAAAAACTAAAAATGGACTGAAAAAGCCAAAAATCGACTGGGAAACACAAAAATGGAATGAGGAACCCAAAAATAGATTGCAGAACCCAAAAATGTGCTGCAAGACCCAAAAATGTCCTGGGCAACCCAAAAATGGCTTGAGGAACCCAAAAATGGACTGGGAAACCCAAAAATTTGATTTAGGAAACAAAAATATAGATTGAGGAACCAAAAAATAGACTGAGAAAGCCAGAAATTGACTGGGAAACCCAAAAACGGACTGAGGAAACCAAGAATGAGCTGAGGGACCGAAAACAGACTTAGAAACCAAAACTGACATGGGCAAACCAAAAATGGATTGAGGAACCCAAAAATGGGCTGAGAAAACCAAAAAATGGATTGAGGAAACCAAGAAATAGATGACGAAAGCAAAAATGGATTGTAAAGCTAAAAATGGACTGAGGAAACCAAAAATGTCCTGGGACACCCCAAAATGGATTGAGGAACCCAAAAATGGATTGAGGAACCCAAAAATGTCCTGGGACACCCTAAAATGAATTGAGGAACCAAAATGGGCTGAGTGACCAAGACATGGATTGAGGAACCCAAAAATGTGCTGAGAAAACCAAAAATGGATTGAGGAAGCAAAAAATGGACTGGGAAATTAAAAAGTTGGCTGAGGCACCCAAAAATGGTCTGCAAGACACAAAAATGTATTGAGGAATCCAAAGATGGACTGAGGAACCCAGGAATGGCTTCAGGAACACAAAAATGGGCTTAGGAAACCAAAAACTATATAGAGGAACCCAAAAATGGATTGAGGAAACCAAAAAATAGATTGAGGAACCTAAAAATGGACTGAGAAAGCCAAAAATGGGCTGCGAGACCCAAAATGGATTGAGGAACCCAAAAATGGTCTGAAAAGCCCAAAAATGGGCTGAGAAACACAAAAATGGGCTGAGTGACCAAGACATGGATTGAGGAACCCAAAAAATGTGCTGAGAAACCCAAAAATGGATTGAGGAAACCAAAAATGGACTGGGAAACCCAAAAATGGCTTAAGGAACCCAAAAATGGATTGAGGAACCCAAAAATGGTCTGAGGTAACCAAAAAATGGATTGGAAAAAACCAAAAATGAATTGAAGAACACAAAAACTGGCTGAGTAATCAAACAATGGATTGAAGAACCGAAAAATGGTCTGAAAAGCCCCAAAATGGGCTGAGAAACCCAAAAATGCATTGAGGAACCCCAAAAATAGGCTGAGAAACCCAAAAATCGATTGAGGAACTCACAAAAAGGGCTGAGGAACCCAAAAATGGACTGAAGAACCCAAAAAAAGGATTGAGAAATCCAAAAATAGACTCAGAAACTCAAAAATGGCGTGAGAATAAAAAAAATGGATTGAGGAACCCAAAAATGGGTGAGAAAACCAAAAATGGTTTGACCAAACCAAAAATGAACTGCGGGATCTGAAAATGTGCTGAAAGACTCCAAAATGGGCTGAGGGACCCAAAAATGGAATTACAGAGCAAAAAATGGGCTGAGGGACTAAAAAATAGACTGAGGAACCCAAAAATGGATTGAGGAAACCAAAAATGGGCTAAGAAACCCAAAAGTGCACTGAGGAAAGCAAATATGGATTGCGAAACAAAAAAATGGGCTGAGAAACCCAAAAAAGGGCTTGGAAACCCAAAAACGGACTGAGAAACCAAAAATAGCCTGGGAAATCCAAAAATGGATTGAGGAAGCCAAGAATAGATTAAGGAACTCAAAAATGGGCTGAGGGACCAAGAAATGGACGGAGGAATTAAAAAATGCATTGAGGAACTCGAAAATGGACGGAGGAACCCAAAACTGAACTGGGAAATTAAAAAGTTGGCTGAGGCACCCAAAAATGGGCGGCAAGACACAAAAATGTATTGAGGAACCCAAAGATGGACTTAGGAACCTAGGAATGTCTTGAGGAACACAAAAATGGGCTTAGTAAACCCAAAAATATATTGAGGAACCCAAAAATTGATGGAGAAACCTAAAAATGGACTGAGGAAACCAAAAAATAGATTGAGGAACCTAAAAATGGACTGAGAAAGCCAAAAATGGGCTGCGAGGCAGCAAATGGACTGAGGAACCCAAAAATGGATTGAAGAACCCCAAAATGGGATGGGAAACCAAAAAATGGATTGAAAACCCCCCAAAATGGGCTGAGGGACCCAAAAATGTATTGAGAAACCCCAAAACGGACTGAGGAACCGAAAACTCGATTGAGGAAACAAAAAATGAGCTGAAGGACCAAAAACAGACTGAGAAACCAAAAATGTCATGGGCAAACCAAAAATGGATTGAGGAACCCAAAAATGCATTGAGAAACCTAAAAATGGACTGAGAAACCCCAAAAATGGATTGAGGAACTCAAAATTCATTGAGAAACCTAAAAATGGACTGACATACCAAAAACTGGACTGGGAAACCCAAAACTGGATTGAGAAACCCAAAAATGGACTGAGTGACCAAGACATAAATTGAGGAACCCAAAACTTGATTGAGGAAACCAAAAACGACCTGGGAAAACAAAAAAAGAACTGAGGAAACCAAAACATAGATTGACAAAACCAAAATGGATTTTAAAACTAAAAATGGACTGAAAAAGCCAAAAATCGACTGGGAAACACAAAAATGGAATGAGGAACCCAAAAATAGATTGCAGAACCCAAAAATGTGCTGCAAGACCCAAAAATGTCTTGGGCAACCCAAAAATGGCTTGAGGAACCCAAAAATGGACTGGGAAACCCAAAAATATGATTTAAGAAACAAAAAAAATAGATTAAGGAACCAAAAAATAGACTGAGAAAGCCAGAAATTGACTGGGAAACCCAAAAACAGACTGAGGAAACCAAAAATGAGCTGAGGGACCGAAAACAGACTTAGAAACCAAAACTGACATGGGCAAACCAAAATTGGATTGAGGAACCCAAAAATGGGCTGAGAAAACCGAAAAATGGATTGAGGAACCCAAAAATGGGTTGAGGGACCAAGACTTGGATTGAGGAAACCAAGAAATAGATGACAAAAGCAAAAATGGATTGTAAAGCTAAAAATGGACTGAGGAAACCAAAAATGTCCTGGGACACCCCATAATGGATTGAGGAACCCAAAAATGGATTGAAGAACCCCAAAATGGGCTGGGAAACCAAACAATGGATTGAAAACCCCCCAAAATGGGTTGAGGGACCCAAAAATGTATTGAGAAACCCCAAAACGGACTGAGGAACCGAAAACTCGATTGAGGAAACAAAAAATGAGCTGAAGGACCAAAAACAGACTGAGAAACCAAAAATGTCATGGGCAAACCACAAATGGATTGAGGAACCCAAAAATGCATTGAGAAACCTAAAAATGGACTGAGAAACCCCAAAAATGGAGTGAGGAACTCAAAATTCATTGAGAAACCTAAAAATGGACTGAGATACCAAAAACTGGACTGGGAAACCCAAAACTGGATTTAGAAACCCAAAAATGGACTGAGTGACCAAGACATGGATTGAGGAACCCAAAACTTGATTGAGGAAACCAAAAACGACCTGGGAAAACAAAAAAAGAACTGAGGTAACCAAAACATAGATTGACAAAACCAAAATGGATTTTAAAACTAAAAATGGACTGAAAAAGCCAAAAATCTACCGGGAAACACAAAAATGGAATGAGGAACCCAAAAATAGATTGCAGAACCCAAAAATGTGCTGCAAGACCCAAAAATGTCTTGGGCAACCCAAAAATGGCTTGAGGAACCCAAAAATGGACTGGGAAACCCAAGAATTTGATTTAGGAAACAAAAAAAATAGATTGAGGAAACAAAAAATAGACTGAGAAAGCCAGAAATAGACTGGGAAACCCAAAAACAGACTGAGGAAACCAAAAATGAGCTGAGGGACCGAAAACAGACTTAGAAACCAAAACTGACATGGGCAAACCAAAAATGGATTGAGGAACCCAAAAATGGGCTGAGAAAACCGAAAAATGGATTGAGGAACCCAAAAATGGGCTGAGGGACCAAGACTTGGATTGAGGAAACCAAGAAATAGATGACGAAAGCAAAAATGGATTGTAAAGCTAAAAATGGACTGAGGAAACCAAAAATGTCCTGGGACACCCCAAAATGGATTGAGGAACCCAAAAATGGATTGAGGAACCCAAAAATGTCCTGGGACACCCAAAAATGAATTGAGGAACCAAAAATGGGCTGAGGGACCCAAAAATGGATTGAGGAACCCAAAAATGGATTGAGGAACCCAAAAATGGTCTGAAAAGCCCAAAAATGGGCTGAGAAACCCAAAAATGGGCTGAGTGACCAAGACATGGATTGAGGAACCCAAAAATGTGCTGCGGAACCCAAAAATGGATTGAGGAAACAAAAAATGGACTGGGAAATTAAAAAGTTGGCTGAGGCACCCAAAAATGGTCTGCAAGACACAAAAATGTATTGAGGAATCCAAAGATGGACTGAGGAACCCAGGAATGGCTTCAGGAACACAAAAATGGGCTTAGGAAACCAAAAACTATATAGAGGAACCCAAAAATGGATTGAGGAAACCAAAAAATAGATTGAGGAACCTAAAAATGGACTCAGAAAGCCAAAAATGGGCTGCGAGACCCAAAATGGGCTGAGGGACCCAAAAATGTATTGAGGAACCCAAAAGCGGACTGAGGAACCAAAAAGTGGATTGAGGAAACAAAAAATGAGCTGAAGGTCCAAAAACAGACTGAGAAACAAAAAATGTCATGGGCAAACCAAAAATGGATTGGGGAACCCAAAAATGCATTGAGAAACCTAAAAATGGACTGGGAAACCCAAAAATGGACTGAAGAAACCAAAAAAAAGATTGAGGAACCTAAAAATGGACTGAGAAAGCCAAAAATTGACTGGCAAACCCAAAATAGACTGAGGAAACCAAAAATGGTTCGATGAACCCAAAAATGGAGTGGGAAACCAAAAAATGGATTGAAAAACCCCCAAAATGGGCTGAGGGACCAAAAAATGGGCTGCAGAACCCAAAAATGTTTTGAGGAAACCAATGACGGACTGAGGAACCCAAAAGTGGCATGAGGTACCCAAACACGGACTGAGGAACCCAAAAATTGTTTGAGGAACCCATAAATGGTTTGAGGAACTCTAAAATAGGCTGAGAAACCAAAAAATGGGCTGAGTGATCAAGACATGGATTGAGGAACCCAAAATGAATTGAGGAAACCAAAAATGAGCTGAAAGATCTAAAACAGACTGAGAAACCAAAAGTGACATGGGCAACCCAAAAATGGATTGAGGAACCCAAAAATAGGCTGAGAAACCCAAAAAATGGATTGAGGAACCCAAAATTCATTGAGAAACCTAAAAATGGGCTCAGATATCAAAAACTGGACTGTGAAACCCAAACATGGATTGAGGAACCCAAAAATGGACTGAGGAACCCAAAAATGGGCTGAGTGACCAAGACATGGATTGAGGAACCCGAAAAATGTGCTGAGAAACCCAAAAATGGATTGAGGAAACCAAAAATGGACTGGGAAAGCCAAAAATTCTTTAAGGAACCCAAAAATGGATTGAGGAACTCAAAAATGGTCTGAGGTAACCAAAAATGCATTGAGGAACACAAAAAATGGGCTGAGAAACCAAAAAATGGATTGGAAAAAAACAAAAATGAATTGAAGAACACAAAAACTGGCTGAGTAATCAAACAATGGATTGAAGAACCGAAAAATGGTCTGAAAAGCCCAAAAATGAGCTGAGAAACCCCAAAATGCATTCAGGAACCCCAAAAATAAGCTGAGAAACCCAAAATTCGATTGAGGAACTCACAAAAAGGGCTGAGGAACCCAAAAATGGACAGAAGAACCCAAAAATAGGATTGAGAAATCCAAAAATAGACTCAGAAACTAAAAAATGGCGTGAGAATAAAAAAAATGGATTGAGGAACCCAAAAATGGGTGAGAAAACCAAAAATGGTTTGACCAAACCAAAAATGAACTGCGGGATCTGAAAATGTGCTGAAAGACACCAAAATGGGCTGAGGGACCCAAAAATGGAATTACAGAGCAAAAGATGGGCTGAGGGACTAAAAAATAGACTGAGGAACCCAAAAATGGATTGAGGAAACCAAAAATGGGCTAAGAAACCCAAAAGTGCACTGAGGAAAGCAAATATGGATTGCGAAAGAAAAAAATGGGCTGAGAAACCCAAAAATGGGCTTGGAAACACAAAAATGGACTGAGAAACCAAAAATAGCCTGGGAAACCCAAAAATGGATTGAGGAAGCCAAGAATAGATTAAGGAACTCAAAAATGGGCTGAGGGACCAAGAAATGGACGGAGGAAGTAAAAAATGCATTGAGGAACCCGGAAATGGACGGAGGAACCCAAAACTGAACTGGGAAATTAAAAAGTTGGCTGAGGCACCCAAAAATGGGCTGCAAGACGCAAAAATGTATTGAGGAATCCAAAGATGGACTGAGGAACCCAGGAATGGCTTCAGGAACACAAAAATGGGCTTAGGAAACCAAAAACTATATAGAGGAACCCAAAAATGGATTGAGGAAACCAAAAAATAGATTGAGGAACCTAAAAATGGACTGAGAAAGCCAAAAATGGGCTGCGAGACCCAAAATGGATTGAGGAACCCAAAAATGGTCTGAAAAGCCCAAAAATGGGCTGAGAAACACAAAAATGGGCTGAGTGACCAAGACATGGATTGAGGAACCCAAAAAATGTGCTGAGAAACCCAAAAATGGATTGAGGAAAGCAAAAATGGACTGGGAAACCCAAAAATGGTTTAAGGAACCCAAAAATGGATTGAGGAACCCAAAAATGGTCTGAGGTAACCAAAAAATGGATTGGAAAAAAACAAAAATGAATTGAAGAACACAAAAACTGGCTGAGTAATCAAACAATGGATTGAAGAACCGAAAAATGGTCTGAAAAGCCCCAAAATGGGCTGAGAAACCCCAAAATGCATTGAGGAACCCCAAAAATAGGCTGAGAAACCCAAAAATCGATTGAGGAACTCACAAAAAGGGCTGAGGAACCCAAAAATGGACTGAAGAACCCAAAAAAAGGATTGAGAAATCCAAAAATAGACTCAGAAACTAAAAAATGGCGTGAGAATAAAAAAAATGGATTGAGGAACCCAAAAATGGGTGAGAAAACCAAAAATGGTTTGACCAAACCAAAAATGAACTGCGGGATCTGAAAATGTGCTGAAAGACTCCAAAATGGGCTGAGGGACCCAAAAATGGAATTACAGAGCAAAAAATGGGCTGAGGGACTAAAAAATAGACTGAGGAACCCAAAAATGGACTGAGGAAACCAAAAATGGGCTAAGAAACCCAAAAGTGCACTGAGGAAAGCAAATATGGATTGCGAAACAAAAAAATGGGCTGAGAAACCCAAAAAAGGGCTTGGAAACCCAAAAACGGACTGAGAAACCAAAAATAGCCTGGGAAACCCAAAAATGGATTGAGGAAGCCAAGAATAGATTAAGGAACTCAAAAATGGGCTGAGGGACCAAGAAATGGACGGAGGAATTAAAAAATGCATTGTGGAACTCGAAAATGGACGGAGGAACCCAAAAATGAACTGGGAAATTAAAAAGTTGGCTGAGGCACCCAAAAATGGGCTGCAAGACACAAAAATGTATTGAGGAACCCAAAGATGGACTTAGGAACCTAGGAATGTCTTGAGGAACACAAAAATGGGCTTAGTAAACCCAAAAATATATTGAGGAACCCAAAAATTGATGGAGAAACCTAAAAATGGACTGAGGAAACCAAAAAATAGATTGAGGAACCTAAAAATGGACTGAGAAAGCCAAAAATGGGCTGCGAGGACGCAAATGAACTGAGGAACCCAAAAATGGATTGAAGAACCCCAAAATGGGCTGGGAAACCAAAAAATGGATTGAAAACCCCCCAAAATGGGCTGAGGGACCCAAAAATGTATTGAGAAACCCCAAAACGGACTGAGGAACCGAAAACTGGATTGAGGAAACAAAAAATGAGCTGAAGGACCAAAAACAGACTGAGAAACCAAAAATGTCATGGGCAAACCAAAAATGGATTGAGGAACCCAAAAATGCATTGAGAAACCTAAAAATGGACTGAGAAACCCCAAAAATGGATTGAGGAACCCAAAATTCATTGAGAAACCTAAAAATGGACTGAGATACCAAAAACTGGACTGGGAAACCCAAAACTGGATTGAGAAACCCAAAAATGGACTGAGTGACCAAGACATGGATTGAGGAACCCAAAACTTGATTGAGGAAACCAAAAACGACCTGGGAAAACAAAAAAAGAACTGAGGAAACCAAAACATAGATTGACAAAACCAAAATGGATTTTAAAACTAAAAATGGACTGAAAAAGCCAAAAATCGACTGGGAAACACAAAAATGCAATGAGGAACCCAAAAATAGATTGCAGAATCCAAAAATGTGCTGCAAGACCCAAAAATGTCTTGGGCAACCCAAAAATGGCTTGAGGAACCCAAAAATGGACTGGGAAACCCAAGAATTTGATTTAGGAAACAAAAAAAATAGATTAAGGAACCAAAAAATAGACTGAGAAAGCCAGAAATAGACTGGGAAACCCAAAAACAGACTGAGGAAACCAAAAATGAGCTGAGGGACCGAAAACAGACTTAGAAACCAAAACTGACATGGGCAAACCAAAAATGGATTGAGGAACCCAAAAATGGGCTGAGAAAACCGAAAAATGGATTGAGGAACCCAAAAATGGGCTGAGGGACCAAGACTTGGATTGAGGAAACCAAGAAATAGATGACGAAAGCAAAAATGGATTGTAAAGCTAAAAATGGACTGAGGAAACCAAAAATGTCCTGGGACACCCCAAAATGGATTGAGGAACCCAAAAATGGATTGAGGAACCCAAAAATGGTCTGAAAAGCCCAAAAATGGGCTGAGAAACCCAAAAATGGGCTGAGTGACCAAGACATGGATTGAGGAACCCAAAAATGTGCTGAGAAAACCAAAAATGGATTGAGGAAGCCAAGAATAGATTAAGGAACTCAAAAATGGGCTGAGGGACCAAGAAATGGACGGAGGAATGAAAAAATGCATTGAGGAACGCAAAAATGGACTGAGGAACCCAAAAATGGGCTGAGTGACCAAGACATGGATTGAGGAAAGCAAAAAATAGATTGACGAAACCAAAAATGGATTGTAAAGCTAAAAATGGACTGAGGAAACCAAAAATGTCCTGGGACACCCCAAAATGGATTGAGGAACCCCAAAATGGTCTGAAAAGCCCAAAAATGGGCTGAGAAACCCAAAAATGGGCTGAGTGACCAAGACATGGATTGAGGAACCCAAAAATGTGCTGAGGAACCCAAAAATGGATTGAGGAAACAAAAAATGGACTGGGAAATTAAAAATTTGTCTGAGGCACCCAAAAATGGTCTGCAAGACACAAAAATGTATTGAGGAATCCAAAGATGGACTGAGGAACCCAGGAATGGCTTCAGGAACACAAAAATGGGCTTAGGAAACCAAAAACTATATAGAGGAACCCAAAAATGGATTGAGGAAACCAAAAAATAGATTGAGGAACCTAAAAATGGACTGAGAAAGCTACAAATGGGCTGCGAGACCCAAAATGGATTGAGGAACCCAAAAATGGTCTGAAAAGCCCAAAAATGGGCTGAGAAACACAAAAATGGGCTGAGTGACCAAGACATGGATTGAGGAACCCGAAAAATGTGCTGAGAAACCCAAAAATGGATTGAGGAAACCAAAAATGGACTGGGAAACCCAAAAATGGTTTAAGGAACCCAAAAATGGATTGAGGAACCCAAAAATGGTCTGAGGTAACCAAAAAATGGATTGGAAAAAAACAAAAATGAATTGAAGAACACAAAAACTGGCTGAGTAATCAAACAATGGATTGAAGAACCTAAAAATGGTCTGAAAAGCCCCAAAATGGGCTGAGAAACCCCAAAATGCATTGAGGAACCCCAAAAACAGGCTGAGAAACCCAAAAATCGATTGAGGAACTCACAAAAAGGGCTGAGGAACCCAGAAATGGATTGAAGAACCCAAAAAAAGGATTGAGAAATCCAAAAATAGACTCAGAAACTCAAAAATGGCGTGAGAATAAAAAAAATGGATTGAGGAACCCAAAAATGGATGAGAAAACCAAAAATGGTTTGACCAAACCAAAAATGAACTGCGGGATCTGAAAATGTGCTGAAAGACTCCAAAATGGGCTGAGGGACCCAAAAATGGAATTACAGAGCAAAAAATGGGCTGAGAGACTAAAAAATAGACTGAGGAACCCAAAAATGGATTGAGGAAACCAAAAATGGGCTAAGAAACCCAAAAGTGCACTGAGGAAAGCAAATATGGATTGCGAAACAAAAAAATGGGCTGAGAAACCCAAAAATGGGCTTGGAAACCCAAAAACGGACTGAGAAACCAAAAATAGCCTGGGAAACCCAAAAATGGATTGAGGAAGCCAAGAATAGATTAAGGAACTCAAAAATGGGCTGAGGGACCAAGAAATGGACGGAGGAATTAAAAAATGCATTGAGGAACCCGAAAATGGACGGAGGAACCCAAAAATGAACTGGGAAATTAAAAAGTTGGCTGAGGCACCCAAAAATGGGCGGCAAGACACAAAAATGTATTGAGGAACCCAAAGATGGACTTAGGAACCTAGGAATGGCTTCAGGAACACAAAAATGGGCTTAGTAAACCCAAAAATATATTGAGGAACCCAAAAATTGATGGAGAAACCTAAAAATGGACTGAGGAAACCAAAAAATAGATTGAGGAACCTAAAAATGGACTGAGAAACCCCAAAAATGGATTGAGAAACCCAAAAATGGACAGAGATACCAAAAACTGGACTGGGAAACCCAAAACTGGATTGAGAAACCCAAAAATGGACTGAGTGACCAAGACATGGATTGAGGAACCCAAAACTTGATTGAGGAAACCAAAAACGACCTGGGAAAACAAAAAAAAGAACTGAGGAAACCAAAACATAGATTGACAAAACCAAAATGGATTTTAAAACTAAAAATGGACTGAAAAAGCCAAAAATCGACTGGAAAACACAAAAATGGAATGAGGAACCCAAAAATAGATTGCAGAATCCAAAAATGTGCTGCAAGACCCAAAAATGTCTTGGGCGACCCAAAAATGGCTTGAGGAACCCAAAAATGGACTGGGAAACCCAAAAATTTGATTTAGGAAACAAAAAAAATAGATTGAGGAACCAAAAAATAGACTGAGAAAGCCAGAAATTGACTGGGAAACCCAAACACAGACTGAGGAAACCAAAAATGAGCTGAGGGACCGAATACAGACTTAGAAACCAAAACTGACATGGGCAAACCAAAAATGGATTGAGGAACCCAAAAATGGGCTGAGAAAACCGAAAAATGGATTGAGGAACCCAAAAATGGGCTGAGGGACCAAGACTTGGATTGAGGAAACCAAGAAATAGATGACGAAAGCAAAAATGGATTGTAAAGCTAAAAATGGACTGAGGAAACCAAAAATGTCCTGGGACACCCCAAAATGGATTGAGGAACCCAAAAATGGATTGAGGAACCCAAAAATGGATTGAGGAACCCAAAAATGTCCTGGGACACCCTAAAATGAATTGAGGAACCAAAAATGGGCTGAGTGACCAAGACATGGATTGAGGAACCCAAAAATGTGCTGAGAAAACCAAAAATGGATTGAGGAAGCAAAAAATGGACTGGGAAATTAAAAATTTGTCTGAGGCACCCAAAAATGGTCTGCAAGACACAAAAATGTTTTGAGGAATCCAAAGATGGACTGAGGAACCCAGGAATGGCTTCAGGAACACAAAAATGGGCTGAGTGACCAAGACATGGATTGAGGAAAGCAAAAAATAGATTGACGAAACCAAAAATGGATTGTAAAGCTAAAAATGGACTGAGGAAACCAAAAATGTCCTGGGACACCCCAAAATGGATTGAGGAACCCCAAAATGGTCTGAAAAGCCCAAAAATGGGCTGAGAAACACAAAAATGGGCTGAGTGACCAAGACATGGATTGAGGAACCCAAAAATGTGCTGAGGAACCCAAAAATGGATTGAGGAAACAAAAAATGGACTGGGAAATTAAAAAGTTGGCTGAGGCACCCAAAAATGGTCTGCAAGACACAAAAATGTATTGAGGAATCCAAAGATGGACTGAGGAACCCAGGAATGGCTTCAGGAACACAAAAATGGGCTTAGGAAACCAAAACCTATATAGAGGAACCCAAAAATGGATTGAGGAACCCAAAAATGGTCTGAGGTAACCAAAAATGCATTGAGGAACACAAAAAATGGGCTGAGAAACCAAAAAATGGATTGGAAAAAAACAAAAATGAATTGAAGAACACAAAAACTGGCTGAGTAATCAAACAATGGATTGAAGAACCGAAAAATGGTCTGAAAAGCCCAAAAGTGAGCGGAGACACCCCAAAATGCATTGAGGAACCCCAAAAATAGGCTGACAAACCCAAAATTTGATTGAGGAACTCACAAAAAGGGCAGAGGAACCCAAAAATGGACAGAAGAACACAAAAATAGGATTGAGAAATCCAAAAATAGACTCAGAAACTCAAAAATGGCGTGAGAATAAAAAAAATGTATTGAGGAACCCAAAAGCGGACTGAGGAACCAAAAACTGGATTGAGGAAACAAAAAATGAGCTGAAGGACCAAAAACAGACTGAGAAACAAAAAATGTCATGGGCAAACCAAAAATGGATTGGGGAACCCAAAAATGCATTGAGAAACCTAAAAATGGATTGGGAAACCCAAAAATGGACTGAAGAAACCAAAAAAAGGATTGAGGAACCTAAAAATGGACTGAGAAAGCCAAAAATTGACTGGCAAACCCAAAATAGACTGAGGAAACCAAAAATGGCTCGATGAACCCAAAAATGGAGTGGGAAACCAAAAAATGGATTGAAAAACCCCCAAAATGGGCTGAGGGACCAAAAAATGGGCTGCAGGACCCAAAAATGTTTTGAGGAACCCAATGACGGACTGAGGAACCCAAAAGTGGCATGAGGTACCCAAACACGGACTGAGGAACCCAAAAATTGTTTGAGGAACCCATAAATAGTTTGAAGAACTCTAAAATAGGCTGAGAAACCAAAAAATGGGCTGAGTGATCAAGACATGGATTGAGGAACCCAAAATGAATTGAGGAAACCAAAAATGAGCTGAAAGATCTAAAACAGACTGAGAAACCAAAAGTGACATGGGCAACCCAAAAATGGATTGAGGAACCCAAAAATAGGCTGAGAAACCCAAAAAATGGATTGAGGAACCCAAAATTCATTGAGAAACCTAAAAATGGGCTCAGATATCAAAAACTGGACTGTGAAACCCAAACATGGATTGAGGAACCCAAAAATGGACTGAGGAACCCAAAAATGGGCTGAGTGACCAAGACATGGATTGAGGAAAGCAAAACATAGATTGACGAAACCAAAAATGGATTGTAAAGCTAAAAATGGACTGAGGAAACCAAAAATGTCCTGGGACACCCCAAAATGGATTGAGGAACCCCAAAATGGTCTGAAAAGCCCAAAAATGGTCTGAAAAGCCCAAAAATGGGCTGAGTGACCAAGACATGGATTGAGGAACCCAAAAATGTGCTGAGGAACCCAAAAATGGATTGAGGAAACAAAAAATGGACTGGGAAATTAAAAATTTGTCTGAGGCACCCAAAAATGGTCTGCAAGACACAAAAATGTTTTGAGGAATCCAAAGATGGACTGAGGAACCCAGGAATGGCTTCAGGAACACAAAAATGGGCTGAGTGACCAAGACATGGATTGAGGAAAGCAAAAAATAGATTGACGAAACCAAAAATGGATTGTAAAGCTAAAAATGGACTGAGGAAACCAAAAATGTCCTGGGACACCCCAAAATGGATTGAGGAACCCCAAAATGGTCTGAAAAGCCCAAAAATGGGCTGAGAAACACAAAAATGGGCTGAGTGACCAAGACATGGATTGAGGAACCCAAAAATGTGCTGAGGAACCCAAAAATGGATTGAGGAAACAAAAAATGGACTGGGAAATTAAAAATTTGTCTGAGGCACCCAAAAATGGTCTGCAAGACACAAAAATGTATTGAGGAATCCAAAGATGGACTGAGGAACCCAGGAATGGCTTCAGGAACACAAAAATGGGCTTAGGAAACCAAAAAAAATATAGAGGAACCCAAAAATGGATTGAGGAAACCAAAAAATAGATTGAGGAACCTAAAAATGGACTGAGAAAGCTACAAATGGGCTGCGAGACCCAAAATGGATTGAGGAACCCAAAAATGGTCTGAAAAGCCCAAAAATGGGCTGAGAAACACAAAAATGGGCTGAGTGACCAAGACATGGATTGAGGAACCCAAAAAATGTGCTGAGAAACCCAAAAATGGATTGAGGAAACCAAAAATGGACTGGGAAACCCAAAAATGGTTTAAGGAACCCAAAAATGGATTGAGGAACACAAAAAATGGTCTGAGGTAACCAAAAAATGGATTGGAAAAAAACAAAAATGAATTGAAGAACACAAAAACTGGCTGAGTAATCAAACAATGGATTGAAGAACCGAAAAATGGTCTGAAAAGCCCCAAAATGGGCTGAGAAACCCAAAAATGCATTGAGGAACCCCAAAAATAGGCTGAGAAACCCAAAAATAGATTGAGGAACTCACAAAAAGGGCTGAGGAACCCAGAAATGGACTGAAGAACCCAAAAAAAGGATTGAGAAATCCAAAAATAGACTCAGAAACTCAAAAATGGCGTGAGAATAAAAAAAATGGATTGAGGAACCCAAAAATGGATGAGAAAACCAAAAATGGTTTGACCAAACCAAAAATGAACTGCGGGATCTGAAAATGTGCTGAAAGACTCCAAAATGGGCTGAGGGACCCAAAAATGGAATTACAGAGCAAAAAATGGGCTGAGGGACTAAAAAATAGACTGAGGAACCCAAAAATGGATTGAGGAAACCAAAAATGGGCTAAGAAACCCAAAAATGCACTGAGGAAAGCAAATATGGATTGCGAAACAAAAAAATGGGCTGAGAAACCCAAAAATGGGCTTGGAAACCCAAAAACGGACTGAGAAACCAAAAATAGCCTGGGAAACCCAAAAATGGATTGAGGAAGCCAAGAATAGATTAAGGAACTCAAAAATGGACTGAGGGACCAAGAAATGGACGGAGGAATTAAAAAATGCATTGAGGAACCCGAAAATGGACGGAGGAACCCAAAAATGAACTGGGAAATTAAAAAGTTGGCTGAGGCACCCAAAAATGGGCGGCAAGACACAAAAATGTATTGAGGAACCCAAAGATGGACTTAGGAACCTAGGAATGTCTTGAGGAACACAAAAATGGGCTTAGTAAACCCAAAAATATATTGAGGAACCCAAAAATTGATGGAGAAACCTAAAAATGGACTGAGGAAACCAAAAAATAGATTGAGGAACCTAAAAATGGACTGAGAAACCCCAAAAATGGATTGAGGAACCCAAAATTCATTGAGAAACCTAAAAATGGACAGAGATACCAAAAACTGGACTGGGAAACCCAAAACTGGATTGAGAAACCCAAAAATGGACTGAGTGACCAAGACATGGATTGAGGAACCCAAAACTTGATTGAGGAAACCAAAAACGACCTGGGAAAACAAAAAAAGAACTGAGGAAACCAAAACATAGATTGACAAAACCAAAATGGATTTTAAAACTAAAAATGGACTGAAAAAGCCAAAAATCGACTGGAAAACACAAAAATGGAATGAGGAACCCAAAAATAGATTGCAGAATCCAAAAATGTGCTGCAAGACCCAAAAATGTCTTGGGCAACCCAAAAATGGCTTGAGGAACCCAAAAATGGACTGGGAAACCCAAAAATTTGATTTAGGAAACAAAAAAAATAGATTAAGGAACCAAAAAATAGACTGAGAAAGCCAGAAATTGACTGGGAAACCCAAGAACAGACTGAGGAAACCAAAAATGAGCTGAGGGACCGAAAACAGACTTAGAAACCAAAACTGACATGGGCAAACCAAAAATGGATTGAGGAACCCAAAAATGGGCTGAGAAAACCGAAAAATGGATTGAGGAACCCAAAAATGGGCTGAGGGACCAAGACTTGGATTGAGGAACCCAAAAATGTGCTGAGGAACCCAAAAATGGATTGTGGAAACAAAAAATGGACTGGGAAATTAAAAATTTGTCTGAGGCACCAAAAATAGTCTGCAAGACACAAAAATGTATTGAGGAATCCAAAGATGGACTGAGGAACCCAGGAATGGCTTCAGGAACACAAAAATGGGCTTAGGAAACCAAAAACTACATAGAGGAACCCAAAAATGGATTGAGGAAACCAAAAAATAGATTGAGGAACCTAAAAATGGACTCAGAAAGCCAAAAATGGGCTGCGAGACCCAAAATGGGCTGAGGGACCCAAAAATGTATTGAGGAACCCAAAAGCGGACTGAGGAACCAAAAACTGGATTGAGGAAACAAAAAATGAGCTGAAGGACCAAAAACAGACTGAGAAACAAAAAATGTCATGGGCAAACCAAAAATGGATTGGGGAACTCAAAAATTCATTGAGAAACCTAAAAATGGACTGAGAAACCCCAAAAATGGATTGAGGAACCCAAAATTCATTGAGAAACCTAAAAATGGACTGAGATACCAAAAACTGGACTGGGAAACCCAAAACTGGATTGAGAAACCCAAAAATGGACTGAGAAAGCCAAAACTTGACTGACAAACCCAAAATAGACTGAGGAAACAAAAAATGGCTCGATGAACCCAAAAATGGAGTGGGAAACAAAAAAATGGATTGAAAAACCCCCAAAATGGACTGAGGGACCAAAAAATGGGCTGCAGGACCCAAAAATGTTTTGAGGAACCCAGTGACGGACTGAGGAACCCAAAAATTGTTTGAGGAACCCATAAATGGTTTGAGGAACTCTAAAATAGGCTGAGAAACCATAAAATGGGCTGAGTGATCAAGACATGGATTGAGGAACCCAAAATGAATTGAGGAAACCAAAAATGAGCTGAAAGATCTAAAACAGACTGAGAAACCAAAAGTGACATGGGCAACCCAAAAATGGATTGAGGAACCCAAAAATAGGCTGAGAAACCCAAAGAATGGATTGAGGAAACCAAAATTCATTGAGAAACCTAAAAATGGGCTCACATATCAAAAACTGGACTGTGAAACCCAAACATGGATTGAGGAACCCAAAAATGGACTGAGGAACCCAAAAATGGGCTGAGTGACCAAGACATGGATTGAGGAAAGCAAAAAATAGAGTGACGAAACCAAAAATGGATTGTAAAGCTAAAAATGGACTGAGGAACCCAAAAATGTCCTGGGACACCCCAAAATGGATTGAGGAACCCAAAAATGGATTGAGGAACCCAAAAATGGTCTGAAAAGCCCAAAAATGGGCTGAGAAACACAAAAATAGGCTGAGTGACCAAGACATGGATTGAGGAACCCGAAAAATGTGCTGAGAAACCCAAAAATTGATTGAGGAAACCAAAAATGGACTGGGAAACGCAAAAATGGTTTAAGGAAACCAAAAAAGGATTGAGGAACCCAAAAATGGTCTGAGGTAACCAGAAATGCATTGAGGAACACAAAAAATGGGCTGAGAAACCAAAAAATGGATTGGAAAAAAACAAAAATGAATTGAAGAACACAAAAACTGGCTGAGTAATCAAACAATGGATTGAAGAACCGAAAAATGGTCTGAAAAGCCCAAAAATGAGCTGAGAAACCCCAAAATGCATTGAGGAACCCCAAAAATAGGCTGACAAACCCAAAAATCGATTGAGGAACTCACAAAAAGGGCTGAGGAACCCAAAAATGGACAGAAGAACCCAAAAATAGGATTGAGAAATCCAAAAATAGACTCAGAAATTAAAAAATGGCGTGAGAATAAAAAAACTGGATTGCGGAACCCAAAAATGGGTGAGAAAACCAAAAATGGTTTGACCAAACCAAAAATGAACTGCGGGATCTGAAAATGTGCTGAAAGACTCCAAAATGGGCTGAGGGACCCAAAAATGGAATTACAGAGCAAAAGATGGGCTGAGGGACTAAAAAATAGACTGAGGAACCCAAAAATGGATTGAGGAAACCAAAAATGGGCTAAGAAACCCAAAAGTGCACTGAGGAAAGCAAATATGGATTGCGAAAGAAAAAAATGGGCTGAGAAACCCAAAAATGGGCTTGGAAACCCAAAAATGGACTGAGAAACCAAAAATAGCCTGGGAAACCCAAAAATGGATTGAGGAAGCCAAGAATAGATTAAGGAACTCAAAAATGGGCTGAGGGACCAAGAAACGGACGGAGGAATTAAAAAATACATTGAGGAACCCGAAACTGGACGGAGGAACCCAAAACTGAACTGGGAAATTAAAAAGTTGGCTGAGGCACCCAAAAATGGGCTGCAAGACGCAAAAATGTATTGAGGAACCCAAAAATTGATGGAGAAACCTAAAAATGGACTGAGGAAACCAAAAAATAGATTGAGGAACCTAAAATGGACTGAGAAAGCCAAAAATGGGCTGCGAGGCCGCAAATGGACTGAGGAACCCAAAAATGGATTGAAGAACCCCAAAATGGGCTGGGAAACCAAAAAATGGATTGAAAACCCCCCAAAATGGGCTGAGGGACCCAAAAATGTATTGAGAAACCCCAAAACGGACTGAGGAACCGAAAACTGGATTGAGGAATCAAAAAATGAGCTGAAGGACCAAAAACAGACTGAGAAACAAAAAATGTCATGGGCAAACCAAAAATAGATTGAGGAACCCAAAAATGCATTGAGAAACCTAAAAATGGACTGAGAAACCCCAAAAATGGATTGAGGAACCCAAAATTCATTGAGAAACCTAAAAATGGACTGAGATACCAAAAACTGGACTGGGAAACCCAAAACTGGATTGAGAAACCCAAAAATGGACTGAGTGACCAAGACATGGATTGAGGAACCCAAAACTTGATTGAGGAAACCAAAAACGACCTGGGAAAACAAAAAAAGAACTGAGGAAACCAAAACATAGATTGACAAAACCAAAATGGATTTTAAAACTAAAAATGGACTGAAAAAGCCAAAAATCGACTGGGAAACACAAAAATGGAATCAGGAACCCCAAAATAGATTGCAGAACCCAAAAATGCGCTGCAAGACCCAAAAATGTCTTGGGCAACCCAAAAATGGCTTGAGGAACCCAAAAATGGACTGGGAAACCCAAAAATTTGATTTAGGAAACAAAAAAAATAGATTGAGGAACCAAAAAATAGACTGAGAAAGCCAGGAATTGACTGGGAAACCCAAAAACGGACTGAGGAAACCAAAAATGAGCTGAGGGACCGAAAACAGACTTAGAAACAAAAACTGACATGGGCAAACCAAAAATGGATTGAGGAACCCAAAAATGGGCTGAGAAAACCGAAAAATGGATTGAGGAACCCAAAAATGGGCTGAGGGACCAAGACTTGGATTGAGGAAACCAAGAAAAAGATGACGAAAGCAAAAATGGATTGTAAAGCTAAAAATGGAGTGAGGAAACCAAAAATGTCCTGGGACACCCCAAAATGGATTGAGGAACCCAAAAATGGATTGAGGAACCCAAAAATGTCCTGGGACACCCTAAAATGAATTGAGGAACCAAAAATGGGCTGAGTGACCAAGACATGCATTGAGGAACCCAAAAATGTTCTGAGAAAACCAAAAATGGATTGAGGAATCAAAAAATGGACTGGGAAATTAAAAAGTTGGCTGAGGCACCCAAAAATTGTCTGCAAGACACAAAAATTTTTTGAGGAATCCAAAGATGGACTGAGGAACCCAGGAATGGCTTCAGGAACACAAAAATGGGCTTAGGAATCCAAAAAATATATTGAGGAACCCAAAAATGGATTGAGGAAACCGAAAAATAGATTGAGGAACCTAAAAATGAACTAAGAAAGCCAAAAATGGGCTGCGAGACCCAAAATGGGCTGAGGCACCCAAAAATGGTCTGCAAGACACAAAAATGTATTGAGGAATCCAAAGATGGACTGAGGAAACCAGGAATGGCTTCAGGAACACAAAAATGGGCTTAGGAAACCAAAAAATATATTGAGGAACCCAAAAATGGATTGAGGAAACCAAAAAATAGATTGAGGTACCTAAAAATGGACTGAGAAAGCCAAAAATTGACTGGCAAACCCAAAATAGACTGAGGAAACCAAAAATGGTTCGATGAACCCAAAAACGGAGTGGGAAACCAAAAAATGGATTGAAAAACCCCCAAAATGGGCTGAGGGACCAAAAAATGGGCTGCAGGACCCAAAAATGTTTTGAGGAACCCAATGACGGACTGAGGAACCCAAAAGTGGCATGAAGTACCCAAACACGGACTGAGGAACCCAAAAATGGTTTGAGGAACCCATAAATGGTTTGAGGAACTCTAAAATAGGCTGAGAAACCAAAAAATGGGCTGAGTGATCAAGACATGGATTGAGGAACCCAAAATGAATTGAGGAAACCAAAAATGAGCTGAAAGATCTAAAACAGACTGAGAAACCAAAAGTGACATGGGCAACCCAAAAATGGATTGAGGAACCCAAAAATAGGCTGAGAAACCCAAAAAATGGATTGAGGAACCCAAAATTCATTGAGAAACCTAAAAATGGGCTCAGATATCAAAAACTGGACTGTGAAACCCAAACATGGATTGAGGAACCCAAAAATGGACTGAGGAACCCAAAAATGGGCTGAGTGACCAAGACATGGATTGAGGAAAGCAAAACATAGATTGACGAAACCAAAAATGGATTGTAAAGCTAAAAATGGACTGAGGAAACCAAAAATGTCCTGGGACACCTCAAAATGGATTGAGGAACCCAAAAATGGATTGAGGAACCCAAAAATGGTCTGAAAAGCCCAAAAATGGGCTGAGAAACACAAAAATGGGCTGAGTGACCAAGACATGGATTGAGGAACCCAAAAATGTGCTGAGGAACCCAAAAATGGATTGAGGAAACAAAAAATGGACTGGGAAATTAAAAAGTTGGCTGAGGCACCCAAAAATGGTCTGCAAGACACAAAAATGTATTGAGGAATCCAAAGATGGATTGAGGAACCCAGGAATGGCTTCAGGAACACAAAAATGGGCTTAGGAAACCAAAAACTATATAGAGGAACCCAAAAATGGATTGAGGAACCCAAAAATGGTCTGAGGTAACCAGAAATGCATTGAGGAACACAAAAAATGGGCTGAGAAACCAAAAAATGGATTGGAAAAAACCAAAAATGAATTGAAGAACACAAAAACTGGCTGAGTAATCAAACAATGGATTGAAGAACCGAAAAATGGTCTGAAAAGCCCAAAAATGAGCTGAGAAACCCCAAAATGCATTGAGGAACCCCAAAAATAGGCTGACAAACCCAAAAATCGATTGAGGAACTCACAAAAAGGGCTGAGGAACCCAAAAATGGACAGAAGAACCCAAAAATAGGATTGAGAAATCCAAAAATAGACTCAGAAATTAAAAAATGGCGTGAGAATAAAAAAACTGGATTGCGGAACCCAAAAATGGGTGAGAAAACCAAAAATGGTTTGACCAAACCAAAAATGAACTGCGGGATCTGAAAATGTGCTGAAAGACTCCAAAATGGGCTGAGGGACCCAAAAATGGAATTACAGAGCAAAAGATGGGCTGAGGGACTAAAAAATAGACTGAGGAACCCAAAAATGGATTGAGGAAACCAAAAATGGGCTAAGAAACCCAAAAGTGCACTGAGGAAAGCAAATATGGATTGCGAAAGAAAAAAATGGGCTGAGAAACCCAAAAATGGGCTTGGAAACCCAAAAATGGACTGAGAAACCAAAAATAGCCTGGGAAACCCAAAAATGGATTGAGGAAGCCAAGAATAGATTAAGGAACTCAAAAATGGGCTGAGGGACCAAGAAACGGACGGAGGAATTAAAAAATACATTGAGGAACCCGAAACTGGACGGAGGAACCCAAAACTGAACTGGGAAATTAAAAAGTTGGCTGAGGCACCCAAAAATGGGCTGCAAGACGCAAAAATGTATTGAGGAACCCAAAAATTGATGGAGAAACCTAAAAATGGACTGAGGAAACCAAAAAATAGATTGAGGAACCTAAAATGGACTGAGAAAGCCAAAAATGGGCTGCGAGGCCGCAAATGGACTGAGGAACCCAAAAATGGATTGAAGAACCCCAAAATGGGCTGGGAAACCAAAAAATGGATTGAAAACCCCCCAAAATGGGCTGAGGGACCCAAAAATGTATTGAGAAACCCCAAAACGGACTGAGGAACCGAAAACTGGATTGAGGAATCAAAAAATGAGCTGAAGGACCAAAAACAGACTGAGAAACAAAAAATGTCATGGGCAAACCAAAAATAGATTGAGGAACCCAAAAATGCATTGAGAAACCTAAAAATGGACTGAGAAACCCCAAAAATGGATTGAGGAACCCAAAATTCATTGAGAAACCTAAAAATGGACTGAGATACCAAAAACTGGACTGGGAAACCCAAAACTGGATTGAGAAACCCAAAAATGGACTGAGTGACCAAGACATGGATTGAGGAACCCAAAACTTGATTGAGGAAACCAAAAACGACCTGGGAAAACAAAAAAAGAACTGAGGAAACCAAAACATAGATTGACAAAACCAAAATGGATTTTAAAACTAAAAATGGACTGAAAAAGCCAAAAATCGACTGGGAAACACAAAAATGGAATCAGGAACCCCAAAATAGATTGCAGAACCCAAAAATGCGCTGCAAGACCCAAAAATGTCTTGGGCAACCCAAAAATGGCTTGAGGAACCCAAAAATGGACTGGGAAACCCAAAAATTTGATTTAGGAAACAAAAAAAATAGATTGAGGAACCAAAAAATAGACTGAGAAAGCCAGGAATTGACTGGGAAACCCAAAAACGGACTGAGGAAACCAAAAATGAGCTGAGGGACCGAAAACAGACTTAGAAACAAAAACTGACATGGGCAAACCAAAAATGGATTGAGGAACCCAAAAATGGGCTGAGAAAACCGAAAAATGGATTGAGGAACCCAAAAATGGGCTGAGGGACCAAGACTTGGATTGAGGAAACCAAGAAAAAGATGACGAAAGCAAAAATGGATTGTAAAGCTAAAAATGGAGTGAGGAAACCAAAAATGTCCTGGGACACCCCAAAATGGATTGAGGAACCCAAAAATGGATTGAGGAACCCAAAAATGTCCTGGGACACCCTAAAATGAATTGAGGAACCAAAAATGGGCTGAGTGACCAAGACATGCATTGAGGAACCCAAAAATGTTCTGAGAAAACCAAAAATGGATTGAGGAATCAAAAAATGGACTGGGAAATTAAAAAGTTGGCTGAGGCACCCAAAAATGGTCTGCAAGACACAAAAATTTTTTGAGGAATCCAAAGATGGACTGAGGAACCCAGGAATGGCTTCAGGAACACAAAAATGGGCTTAGGAATCCAAAAAATATATTGAGGAACCCAAAAATGGATTGAGGAAACCGAAAAATAGATTGAGGAACCTAAAAATGAACTAAGAAAGCCAAAAATGGGCTGCGAGACCCAAAATGGGCTGAGGCACCCAAAAATGGTCTGCAAGACACAAAAATGTATTGAGGAATCCAAAGATGGACTGAGGAAACCAGGAATGGCTTCAGGAACACAAAAATGGGCTTAGGAAACCAAAAAATATATTGAGGAACCCAAAAATGGATTGAGGAAACCAAAAAATAGATTGAGGTACCTAAAAATGGACTGAGAAAGCCAAAAATTGACTGGCAAACCCAAAATAGACTGAGGAAACCAAAAATGGTTCGATGAACCCAAAAACGGAGTGGGAAACCAAAAAATGGATTGAAAAACCCCCAAAATGGGCTGAGGGACCAAAAAATGGGCTGCAGGACCCAAAAATGTTTTGAGGAACCCAATGACGGACTGAGGAACCCAAAAGTGGCATGAAGTACCCAAACACGGACTGAGGAACCCAAAAATGGTTTGAGGAACCCATAAATGGTTTGAGGAACTCTAAAATAGGCTGAGAAACCAAAAAATGGGCTGAGTGATCAAGACATGGATTGAGGAACCCAAAATGAATTGAGGAAACCAAAAATGAGCTGAAAGATCTAAAACAGACTGAGAAACCAAAAGTGACATGGGCAACCCAAAAATGGATTGAGGAACCCAAAAATAGGCTGAGAAACCCAAAAAATGGATTGAGGAAACCAAAATTCATTGAGAAACCTAAAAATGGGCTCAGATATCAAAAACTGGACTGTGAAACCCAAACATGGATTGAGGAACCCAAAAATGGACTGAGGAACCCAAAAATGGGCTGAGTGACCAAGACATGGATTGAGGAAAGCAAAACATAGATTGACGAAACCAAAAATGGATTGTAAAGCTAAAAATGGACTGAGGAAACCAAAAATGTCCTGGGACACCTCAAAATGGATTGAGGAACCCAAAAATGGATTGAGGAACCCAAAAATGGTCTGAAAAGCCCAAAAATGGGCTGAGAAACACAAAAATGGGCTGAGTGACCAAGACATGGATTGAGGAACCCAAAAATGTGCTGAGGAACCCAAAAATGGATTGAGGAAACAAAAAATGGACTGGGAAATTAAAAAGATGGCTGAGGCACCCAAAAATGGTCTGCAAGACACAAAAATGTATTGAGGAATCCAAAGATGGATTGAGGAACCCAGGAATGGCTTCAGGAACACAAAAATGGGCTTAGGAAACCAAAAACTATATAGAGGAACCCAAAAATGGATTGAGGAACCCAAAAATGGTCTGAGGTAACCAGAAATGCATTGAGGAACACAAAAAATGGGCTGAGAAACCAAAAAATGGATTGGAAAAAAACAAAAATGAATTGAAGAACACAAAAACTGGCTGAGTAATCAAACAATGGATTGAAGAACCGAAAAATGGTCTGAAAAGCCCAAAAATGAGCTGAGAAACCCCAAAATGCATTGAGGAACCCCAAAAATAGGCTGACAAACCCAAAAATCGATTGAGGAACTCACAAAAAGGGCTGAGGAACCCAAAAATGGACAGAAGAACCCAAAAATAGGATTGAGAAATCCAAAAATAGACTCAGAAATTAAAAAATGGCGTGAGAATAAAAAAATTGGATTGCGGAACCCAAAAATGGGTGAGAAAACCAAAAATGGTTTGACCAAACCAAAAATGAACTGCGGGATCTGAAAATGTGCTGAAAGACTCCAAAATGGGCTGAGGGACCCAAAAATGGAATTACAGAGCAAAAGATGGGCTGAGGGACTAAAAAATAGACTGAGGAACCCAAAAATGGATTGAGGAAACCAAAAATGGGCTAAGAAACCCAAAAGTGCACTGAGGAAAGCAAATATGGATTGCGAAAGAAAAAAATGGGCTGAGAAACCCAAAAATGGGCTTGGAAACCCAAAAATGGACTGAGAAACCAAAAATAGCCTGGGAAACCCAAAAATGGATTGAGGAAGCCAAGAATAGATTAAGGAACTCAAAAATGGGCTGAGGGACCAAGAAACGGACGGAGGAATTAAAAAATACATTGAGGAACCCGAAACTGGACGGAGGAACCCAAAACTGAACTGGGAAATTAAAAAGTTGGCTGAGGCACCCAAAAATGGGCTGCAAGACGCAAAAATGTATTGAGGAACCCAAAAATTGATGGAGAAACCTAAAAATGGACTGAGGAAACCAAAAAATAGATTGAGGAACCTAAAATGGACTGAGAAAGCCAAAAATGGGCTGCGAGGCCGCAAATGGACTGAGGAACCCAAAAATGGATTGAAGAACCCCAAAATGGGCTGGGAAACCAAAAAATGGATTGAAAACCCCCCAAAATGGGCTGAGGGACCCAAAAATGTATTGAGAAACCCCAAAACGGACTGAGGAACCGAAAACTGGATTGAGGAATCAAAAAATGAGCTGAAGGACCAAAAACAGACTGAGAAACAAAAAATGTCATGGGCAAACCAAAAATAGATTGAGGAACCCAAAAATGCATTGAGAAACCTAAAAATGGACTGAGAAACCCCAAAAATTGATTGAGGAACCCAAAATTCATTGAGAAACCTAAAAATGGACTGAGATACCAAAAACTGGACTGGGAAACCCAAAACTGGATTGAGAAACCCAAAAATGGACTGAGTGACCAAGACATGGATTGAGGAACCCAAAACTTGATTGAGGAAACCAAAAACGACCTGGGAAAACAAAAAAAGAACTGAGGAAACCAAAACATAGATTGACAAAACCAAAATGGATTTTAAAACTAAAAATGGACTGAAAAAGCCAAAAATCGACTGGGAAACACAAAAATGGAATCAGGAACCCCAAAATAGATTGCAGAACCCAAAAATGCGCTGCAAGACCCAAAAATGTCTTGGGCAACCCAAAAATGGCTTGAGGAACCCAAAAATGGACTGGGAAACCCAAAAATTTGATTTAGGAAACAAAAAAAATAGATTGAGGAACCAAAAAATAGACTGAGAAAGCCAGGAATTGACTGGGAAACCCAAAAACGGACTGAGGAAACCAAAAATGAGCTGAGGGACCGAAAACAGACTTAGAAACCAAAACTGACATGGGCAAACCAAAAATGGATTGAGGAACCCAAAAATGGGCTGAGAAAACCGAAAAATGGATTGAGGAACCCAAAAATGGGCTGAGGGACCAAGACTTGGATTGAGGAAACCAAGAAAAAGATGACGAAAGCAAAAATGGATTGTAAAGCTAAAAATGGAGTGAGGAAACCAAAAATGTCCTGGGACACCCCAAAATGGATTGAGGAACCCAAAAATGGATTGAGGAACCCAAAAATGTCCTGGGACACCCTAAAATGAATTGAGGAACCAAAAATGGGCTGAGTGACCAAGACATGCATTGAGGAACCCAAAAATGTGCTGAGAAAACCAAAAATGGATTGAGGAAGCAAAAAATGGACTGGGAAATTAAAAAGTTGGCTGAGGCAACCAAAAATGGTCTGCAAGACACAAAAATGTTTTGAGGAATCCAAAGATGGACTGAGGAACCCAGGAATGGCTTCAGGAACACAAAAATGGGCTTAGGAATCCAAAAAATATATTGAGGAACCCAAAAATGGATTGAGGAAACCGAAAAATAGATTGAGGAACCTAAAAATGAACTAAGAAAGCCAAAAATGGGCTGCGAGACCCAAAATGGGCTGAGGCACCCAAAAATGGTCTGCAAGACACAAAAATGTATTGAGGAATCCAAAGATGGACTGAGGAACCCAGGAATGGCTTCAGGAACACAAAAATGGGCTTAGGAAACCAAAAAATATATTGAGGAACCCAAAAATGGATTGAGGAAACCAAAAAATAGATTGAGGTACCTAAAAATGGACTGAGAAAGCCAAAAATTGACTGGCAAACCCAAAATAGACTGAGGAAACCAAAAATGGTTCGATGAACCCAAAAAC